>CM050324.1:13593765-13617861 GCA_027475135.1 Bactrocera correcta
GTTTTAAAAAATCCATAAATTGCTTTTCTGTGGCTCGTTGAGCTCCAATAAAGGTTTTGCCATTATCGCTTATGATTTTTGAAGGGTAGCCACGTCGAGCGACGAAGCGAGCAAATGGCTCGAGAAAAGCCTCCGTCGTCAGACTACTACATAGCTCAAGTAGTACTGCCTTGTCGTGAAACACACAAAAACAGCCACATAGCCTTTTATGAGAGTGGGAGACCTTAACATAGACGCCTTTACCTGGAAAGGCCCAGCAAAATCAACACCTGTTGTGGTGAAAGGCAGAGCGAAATTGCAGCGTTCCGGTGGAAGTGCTGCCATAATCTGCGTTCGCATCTTCTGCTTGTGCATAGTGCAAATCTTGCACGTGAAGATGCACTTCTTGATTTGGGCTTAAGACGGGGGATGTAATACTCCTGGCGTACCATCTGTTGCATGAGGCGATGTTCAGCGTGTAGCATTAAGATGTGGATGTAGTGGAGGAACAGTGTGGCAAATGGTGACCTCTCTGGGATTATTATGGGATGGCGTTCGTTATATGTTAGGCTCGAATTAGCAAGCCGACCATTGGCACGAAGCAGACCTTTAGTGTCCAGAAATGGGTTGAGGACTAAGAATGAGCTCTTTTTATCAATCGGCTTCGATTCTCTTAGTAGTGTTATATTGCGGCTGAAATAGCGCGCTTGTATATATGTTATTAGTGCGACCTTTGCCTTTTGTAACTCTAGGTGCGTCATTGTGTTGCATGGGAAATTATGGGATCCCTGAACTTTGCTTTTGAGTTTTTCTATAAATTTGAACATATAAGCAACTACTCTGAGAGCTCTTGGAAACGATGAAAATCGTTCAAGGATGTCGGTATCATCCAATAATGTGTGAAAAGTGCTGATTTTTCGACCTTCTGGGGCGATAATATTGCGCAGGATTGTGGCCAAGAATCAGGAGATTCTATCAACCATCGGGGCCATTTCACCAGAGGGTGGTAGTGGCAAGGTGCATACATAACAGAGAAATATACATATGTACATACACTTGTGTAACTAACTACCAAAAATCAACAAAGTGCAGTGACACAAAACGAAAAAACATGTATACATAAATACGTATATAACAAACAAACACAAAAAAGCAATAAAGCTGAAAAAAAGAGCGGGCGCGAAATACAAAACTAAAATAATTATAACCAACAAAATACATAACTACAAAAAGCGCGCGAATTAACTAAACAGACTCTAAAAACATTAAACAACAAGCACAGTATAGGACTGGAAGAAAAAACCAAAGACATATCTTAAATGTTTTATACAAACAAAAAATCACACAATCGTGCGCGAAAGGTAAAATAAACAATAAGCTAAAACACAATTTGGGCGCGAAAAACTAAAACACAAATAAAATAAACAAAAACGAAACAAACGGGCGCGAACATTACAACAAATATACATACAGACAACAAAGCAACAGCAGAAGGGAGGCAGCCAGCTGGAGCAAAGAAAGAGGAACAAAACGCATTAGCGCAACATATTTACATATGAACATATACCCAGCAAATCATATACCAAAATACCAAGTGAGCGTATTATGTCCTGTATTTATTTAATATATGCACATAAGTATGTATGTATATGCCTAAAATTACAGTTGTGCTTATTATACCTGTAATTAAAATCCACTTCAACGGCTTAAAAAAACAAAAAAAAAAAAAAAAAAAAAAAAAAAAAAAAAAACAAAACAAAGAAAAATTGAAGCAATATATATATATTTATATATTCACATATATATATAAAGTATGTATATCAGACCGCCCTTCTAATAGAGAAATATGTACAAAGAGAAAATATCTTCTTCCTATTCCGTTTTCGCGTTCTTTCTCTATCGTCAAATAATATAAGCATACGGCAATACAAATCTGCCAATTCTATACCCTACATACATTGGGTCAATTAATTATTACAAAATTATTAAAAAAGTAATTTTTGATTGTGAAATTAAATAAACGACATACATATGTACATAATATATTAAAATCTACCACAAAAAAAAAAAAAAAAAAAAAAAAACGCAGCATATTCGAACATATACATACATATTCGTATACACATAAGTATTTTCATATTCAAAGTCCACATTGGCAATTATTCGGCGATACCTCTTGTTCTTTGGCAAACAAAAACAAGCAGGATTGCGTTCAAAAAGCGAATTGATCTCTCCAACGAGCTCTCAATTGCTTACGAACAAAGCATATTTATAAAAACACAAACAATTCGTGTATACTTATGTACAAAGCATATTGATCTCTTCGACGAGCTCTCAATTGCAAAAAACATAAGCAACTTCATACGCACATACAAACATACACATAGATCCAAGTATTAGGGTGTACCTAAATACAAAATATTCGGACATAAAATATTTTAATTAATAAAAAGTACGCTTTTCAAATGTATTTTCGAACTAAAATATAAACAACAATAATCAAAATACACCTGTAGGAGCTACACGCCCAAAACAGGTTGCTAAATTTATTTCAGAAAGTGACAGTTTAACAAGATACTGCACTAGATTTGCCTCTTCACCGATTCACGAAAACTCGGAGTCGTTATCGTTGGACCAATATGAAGAAACGAAAGCTATGATCTCCGATCAATAAAAGCTCAGTAAAGCAATTGCACCTACTTCCCACAGTAGAGTAGAGCTGCCACAAATAGACTATCAAGAGGCAAGTTTAGGCATCCAACTCGAGGTGCCTGCATGTGATACAGAAACGTTTTACGGAGGTTATGAAGAATGGCAGTCCTTCCGGGACATGTTCACAGCCGTTTACATCAACCATCCACAACTATCAAAGGCACAAAAACTGTATCACCTCCGATACAAAACAAAAGGTCAAGCAGGCGTCATAGTAAAACAGTTCGCTCTAAATGACGATAATTTCAATTTAGTTTGGGGAAGCTCTAAAAGCGAGATACGAAAACAATAGAATACTGGTCGATAAACAAGTAACGACACTAATGAACTTGCCAAAAATTAAGAAAGGAACAAATGTAGAATTCATCAACCTAGAATCCACTGTTTCAAATTGTTTGTCGATTCCATCGACATTAAATATTCCCACAGACGCCTGGGACCCAATTCTGGTAAACATTTGCACTGAGAGCAATCGCTCTCATCACAAAAAAAGTGCCCAACGTGGCAACAAATGAAAGATTTTCTCCCCACCCAATATGAAATTGCGGAAATGTTAGAAGAAAAAATAATCAAAACTAAGAACAAACACGACCAAAATGGAAGCTTAAAAACCCAAGTTAGTAACAAAAACAATTCAAACAAAAAATTTTACAAAACGCAATCGTTCACATCCGAACTGAAAAAACAAACGTCATGAGAACTATGTAAAAGAGGGCATACGCTTAAATCTTGCGAAAAGTTTAAAAACTTAAAAGTTAACGAACGAAATAGTTTTGTCAGGTCAAAAAGACTTTGCACAAATTGCTTGTCACATGCGCACACATATAAAAATTGCAAAAGCAAATTCAATTGCATATATTGTCACAAAAGACATCACTCAATGCTTCATTACAGCACATTTAACACCCAATCCCATAAAAGCGCTTATCAATCAAGAACCACGGGTTTGATTGCAAACGCAAATCCCGAAAAACAAAATATTAAAAATTGCCAAGAGACACCATGCTGTTCAAAGGCACAAAAATCTCAAACGCTGCACAGCGAAGCACAAAATTAACTAGTTACAGAACTGGTCACCACCATACCAACTCAAGTTAAGTATAATGAAAACAAATACCTTAATTCACAATTAAGTGAACTGCAAACCTTAAGAAAACTTCCAATAACAAACAAAACTATAAAAGTTCAGTATTGTGAGCACTTCCCTAAAGCCACAACTACTCGATCAAATAATGGCTGGGACGTCGTACGACTACCACTAGAGCCACAATTTCCCAATACTCCACAAATTGGTATAAAAACCAAAGTCAGAGTTACCTCTGACAGTCCAAACTAATTAGAGCACATATAACTTTTCGGCCCGCAGGGTGGCTTTCGCCCAAAAATGGGAAAAAAAAGAGTTTTGAACAAATCTTAGAGCGGTGGCGGGCTACTAAACGCCAAATTAGTGCATACGTACTAAAAAATAAAATACACGGTTGTATCAAAAAGTCGAAAAATCGACATTTTCATTAATTTTCAAAAATAAATAAAATATCAAAAGGAAGTTAAGGGATCACCTTACTCCCAATGCGATAAAGTGCCGCACCTACACTTACAAAAAACAAAAGTCGCTCTTATCGCATCTATGCAAGCGCTCCTCGTATGGGTGAGTTAGGGAAATCAGCAAAGCATTAAACTATTATGAAGAATTCTGTACTGTACGAATTAAAGCCGTTCGCAATTCACGGGCCCTTCTCCCGCAAGATCCCTCTATTGTCACAGTCCTAACACCAGGGCTAAGAAGTACCCAATCTGGCCATATCTGGCCAGGCGTGGATTTACTATCCTTCATAAGCCGGGAATAAATAAAAAACAAACAATTGCCGATAACATAGAAAAGGCAAATAATAAACAACCGGTATTGCATACCGATGAAATAATAAATTTTAAATTACTTTTTTACTATAATAATAAATCAAATAAACCCGCAAAACAAAGTTGCTTCTCTTAAACATCTACCCGCATATTAAAATGCACATTCAAATACATGTGGTATGTTTGAAACCAAAATCCGTTCTCTACACACACGGATAAATATGAGTATACTACAAATCCATCAAATACTTCTGCTGTCAGAATATATTCTGCGCCTCGGCTACTCCACCAGCAGTACGCCAAAATATAGACAACCACATATCGTGGAATACTAGGCAAAATTTCGCCTAGGGGGCCCAGGATGTTTAAATGAGAATACTAGGCAAAATTTCGTCTAGGGGGCCCCGGATGTTTAAATGAGTTAAGCATCCACCCCCTCCCCCGGTAAAAGAGGCGCATCCTAATACAACAGCAATTCACCACAACTAATGACACCATTCAACACAACTCACCACACTTCTTTTGTTCAACCTACTCAACCAAAAGGATGGAAAAAAGGGAAAGCGGACACAATTCGTCGACACACAGCGCCGCGTTGACACAGCACTTCAACTTTCGGTTTGCGACACCCATCCCACGGACAGCATTCAAGTGTAATAAAAACGTTCGACTTCGTCAACACCCATCTCCGCCGCGCTACAGCTGTACATTTCGATCGCCGTCTATCCTACGCGCAACGCTCAGATTTTAATTCCAAAGCAGTCGGATACTGTCCCGCTAATGTTCCGGATTATCCACGATCCGAAGCAACTCGATTGCTAGCACCGGCATCATATTGATTAACTTGTTGATATACAAAATTAATGTTTTAAATAAAACTGTTAAATACAAACCTAAACTTCAGATATTTTAATTTCAATCAAAGCAGTGGTATGTGTTTCATAATAAATTGTGTATATATTCAAACAAACAATATTAAAAATGGCGTCCAAAAAAAGCTATCTTAAAAGATGACTCCCCCTGCCGTTGTTGATTTTGACTCTTCTAAACATCTGAAACATACTACAACCAAAAAAAATTGAAAATTAAAAAAATTTCGAGCTTTTGAAGTTCAGATTCTAAAAACAACTATTTTTGGACCACTTTTAGATCGAAAAAAAAACTTAGTTCTTAAAATTAAAATTTCGACACCCCGGAAAAAGTAGTTTTGAGATAAATGAGTTTAAAGTTTTGAGTGTCTATATTTTAGATACCTGCGCTACCTGCTAAAACGGCTGTGGAAGCTAAGATAATGTGAATACCCCTACAAAAATTTTACAATATATTCTTAAAGGACTATACTTTCGAACTATCGAAATTAAAAAAAAATCGATTTTTTGAAAATTCTAGACCACTGGGGCCCCTTAAGAATATATTTTTGATATTTCGATTTAGACAATTTTTTGGAACTTATTTATTCATTAATGTTCCCACGATCCAGATGAGTTCTAGCAGGGCTTCTATTTTTACATACATATTTCTATGTTTAGGAAACGAAGCTCTGCTAATCCAATGCGCATCTCAGCGCTGAAAATCTTTGGTAATCGGAAGGCACCCATTCTGGAGAATACTTTATTTTATAATGAACTGATTTTGATTTGCAGGTGCATGGACCGAAGAATTGCAGGCAGAGCTATTCACACACGGCGGCAAAGAACTGATAAGGAGCATGTAAAATATGGTAGAACGAAAATATACCCAACGAATGCAATTTAAGTGTGCTCTGCTCAATCCACAATAAGGAGACCCCACCATCTGCGATAACTACTGTGGTATAAATCTCCTAAACATCGCATATAAGGCTCTATCCGATGTATTGTGTTAAAGCCCACCGTCAACGAACTAATTGGACCTTATCAATGTGGATTTAGACCTGGACAACCGACCAAATATTCACCATGCGCCAAATCTTGGAAAGGACTAATGAAAAGCGGATTGACACACGCCATTTCTTCTTTGCTTTCAAAGCTGCTTTCGACAGAACGAAACGGAGCTGCCTTTATGTCGCGATGTCTGAATTTGGTATCCTCGCAAAACTAATACGGCTGTGTAAAGTGACTTTGAGCAACACCAAAAGTCCCGTCAGAATCGAGAAAGCGAAATCCGAGCCGCTCGATACCAAACGAAGTTTCAGACAAGGCGAATCCCTATGGTGCGACTTTTTCAATCTACACTTGAAGAAAATAATTCGAACTGCAGAGCTGAATAGAGAAGGTACAATCTTCTAAAAGAGTGTACAACTGTATGTGAATTGGCAATAACAACCACGCCGTTGGTTGTGCTTTTTCGACGAGGGCAAGACGAAATATCTCCTGTCATCGAACAAATAGTCGTCGCACTCGCGACTTGGTTCCCACGTCAATGTTGACATAACTTTGAAGATGTAGATAATTTCGTTCATCTTTGAACCAGCATTAACAGCAACAAAAATGTCAGCCTCGAAATTCAACGCCGAATAACTCTTGCCAACAGGTGCCACTTCGGACATAGTGGGCAATTGTGAGGTAAAGTCCTCTCTCGAGGAACAAAAACCAAACTCTATAAGTCACTCATTATTCCCGTCCTGCTATAGTATGAGCAGAGCCATGGACAATGTCAACATCTGTTAAATTGGCCTTAGGAGTATTCGAAAAAAGGACTTGCGGAACATTTATGGTCCTTTGCGAATTGGCAGGGACGAATGCGGTTATAATTGCGTAAGCGGTGTCAACGCCAGGAAGAAGTGTCGGTTTTGATCTGAATATAACTTAAACGTGCTTGACTTTACGATGCTGGTTTTATTAGCTGTTCACTTTTTCGTTCTTGCCTTCGCATGTATGTCACCTTATGGGATATGTAGTGAACTACTTGCCCTGAGTATAGTTCGCCTTGCCGTTTTTGGAGGTGTTCTTCATGGACACTGTCCAGTAGGCATTTATGCGGTATGGCTAGCAATTTTGTTGGACGCTAGTTGTCGAAGATGTATGGAGAAGGGTGAGGCAGAATCATCCAGTGACTTTCTTCTCTATAGTCCCGCCTTCGAAAGACTGAATCTGAAGTACCTGATGTTAACATTTTAAACAGGTTCAGAGCGCTTTATCAATCTGTAAGCGTCTTATTATTTAGTTTTAGGAGTTTTAATTTCCACAACGGATCGACGTTTTATTCTGTTCAAGTAAGTGTCAACGTATTAATGTTTCATTCGTACCTTCAGGTCCTAACTTTTGCAAAAAATTTCATCGCGTAGAGAAGATAATTGCCAACGTATGTAGTTAAGGACCGTACTTGCATCAAACGCATAGTTACTGATGATAAGGTGTGGGGTTATGAATATGCGTCGAAAATGTTCACAAATCTAGTCAATGGCACTTCAAAAATAAGACGAAACCGCCAGAAATCAGAATTCGCAGAAAGCACTTAAGGCATACCAGCCGAGACTTATAACAAATGAGTGATAAATTGGATTGAGTGCTGGTAACTTTGTTCTGCCTCAGCTGCCTATTAAGAAGACAATAAAGATTAATAAAGAGCGTGAACATTATTTTTTTGTTGTCAATCCGGGTAAAATATCAATTGATTTTTGGTGTTTGTAAAACACATAATTAGCGATTGTTTTATTATTTGCTAGTTACCAAATTTTCCAATAAATTTAAAAAAACTGGTCATTCTTTTTGAGTTCGTAGAAAATAATAAAACTATAAATTTTTCTATATTTAAAAGCAAATTAATTAGACAATAAAGTATGCTATGTTATTATAACATTAGCTTAAGATTAAGTTGTATTACGCACATGAGATCATGTGTTACTGGGGTAGGCCATTCTCCGGCTCATTATGTAGTTTATAAAATCATACTCGTATGTGAGGCAGAAATGGCAAAAAAGGCAAATAAGTGCAAGTAAATGCATCATACCTAAAACGTTATTAGAAAAATAAAATTGTAAATGATGCTTAGATATTATAAGAATAGATTAGCATTCCTTGCAAGCAGAGTCGCCAACATTTCGTACTTTAAAACGAGAACATCAGGAAATACTTTTTAATATGTGTAACTTATACAAGTATACAAGTATACTTATATTTTTCTACTTTGTTGGTATTTCCTAACTATAAGTACTGGCATGTCTTGCAATAGGCAAAACTTAAGCGTAACACATAACAACCGCGGTGTTGTAAGCGCAAGCAGAATGTTAATGTAACGTATACATAATGTATATACGGGAGATAGTGGGTACATACATGTGAAGTAATGCGCAATAGGCATTCGAATATACCTAGTTTTTTTATTAACTTTACATTAAAAAGGCTTCATAAACATTTTCTCTAGTATTGTATGGTAAAAGGTCATATATATATATTTAATTAAAACATCAGAGTATGACGAAAGCAAACTATTATGCTACAACCATAATTAAATCATAATTAATATAATGCATATTTGCTAGTGAAGACAAGGTAAGCAACCGAAAATCTCTAACCTGGAATCATTAATATCTTAAAATTTGTTTGTCTTTCATGTTGGGTTATAGATCCATTGAAAGTATGTAAGTTAATAAAGAAACTCCTGGAATAACCCAAAAATGTGAGCAACAACACACTCTGAAGGTGCTTCTGGCAGTTCTTAATATGCAACACAACCGCAAAATTGGTAACGGTAAACGAAACCACCAAAGCTCAAATGGACAACACACCCTCCTGTTATTTATGAAAACACTATTCCAGCCATATTTTATTCCATTTAAACTGTGAACAGCGTAATATTAAGTTTTCCACAAGGTTTATAACATCAAGATGGAAACGCACTACTGACATACAATTTGAACCATATGTAAAGAAAATTTTCTTTGTAAATACAAACGATTTTTTTTTGCTCGATCAACTAGTTACCGCCCCTATAATTCATAAAATTTTCAGACTTAAATTTCGGATGATCGAGAAAATTTTTAAAATTTGTTTGTTACTCATACGCCTAGTGTGCTCATAACAAAATGAGGTAACAATTTGAAATTTTCTATTGTAAGAAATTTATACCAATATATTAATAATATTTAAAGTGATAAATTGATAGCAATTCCTAGAAGAGTAATATGAATAGTTTTATCTCCTTAAATCATATTCGTTCGCTGAGCTTTGAGTGCATGCACAATTTTTAAAGTTAATTGCAAATTCAAATAATTTAGCGACGTGACTTAGTGTCACCACTTTTCTCAGCAGACATTTGTTTCTCTTTTTGTGAATGCCGACACTTCTTTACGAATGTGAGCTTACTGGAAAGGATTGATTTAGAGGGGATAAAACAACAATATAAACGGTCCTGAGTTGGTGGTTTTGCGTAAAATTTGAAATATCGGAATGAAATTTATTATATAGCCCCATTTCGATATTATATTGATAATTTTTTAGAATCGTTCATCTTCCATACAACTGGTTATTTAGATTCTTTAAACTACTTTTTAAAACTCTCTTTCTTGAAACTGGGTTTAGAACCATGCTATCTTTGGTAAAGATATTCAGAATGATCCGCAAAACTTTTCGTGCATACAAGATTTTACAGAAAAAAATTGACCCTCCCTAGTTCTTACTAACCTCCTTATTTTCTGGCTCTTAAATTGTGAATTATTTGATATAAGCGTATGCTGAGTAAAAAGATTTTGACGTATACGCTATTATTGCCATACCTCATTATTTTCAACGAACATTTGGTTGTTGTGACCACTATTATTTTTTCGCAGCACTAAGATGCATTTTACAATTAAGCCACCAATATACCTTATAAGCGAAATAAAAATCATTATAAATTGCAACAACAGTTAAAAAAAATTTCTAACACATCCCTTTTTTCACATATCATCAGTCATTTGTTTGCGTGCGCTGTTACGCTAATTATGCGTTTTTATTTACTGCTATGGGTTTCTGAATGAGTTCCGACAGAAAATATGCATCTGTGGTATTGTAGCAATGCAAATAAACAAACAGCGCCTTTGTCAAATTTAATAAATAAAGCTTCCTGTTATAACCACCACATAGTCGGGAATTGAGAGTGACTGTGGATTTTTATACTGAAAACAAGTAAAGAAGAGCTAAGTTCGAGTGCAACCGAACATTTTATACTAATGCAACTTGCACGAATTATAGTCAGGAAAATATCTTAGGTTACCGGATTTCAAGTCAGCTTCACATCTCAACACATATAAACCTATGTACATATATCTATCTCGCTTAGTTTTAAATAATACATACATATAACCGTTTGGTGAACAAAACTATTATACTGGGCAGCAACATGTTGCATGGTTATAATAACAATAAACGGCGAACAACAACCATTGCTGTATTCAGTTTTCAAACATATTTGTATGTTTTGACATTTCGTGTGAATAATAAAAAATTCGGTGCACAACATGTTAGGGAAGCTACGTGAACAGAGTTGAAATATTAATTTGTAAGTACCCTTGTTGTTTTTTTTTTCGATTTTGTTGCATAAACTATTTGTTATTTAGGTTGAGCGGAAGGATTTTGACTTGGTTGACTGGCTACCAAATTGGCTTCCCCTCACGACCAATTGAATGTATTTTTGATTGGATGGTGCTGATTGAATTTTACAAAAACTAGTTTGTGGAAAATTTGTAGTAGTATGGTAGATGCCAAAAAAAGTTCGAGGGATGTTGGCGTTGTTTGATGGAGTTTTAAACTTTTTTTCTGCTATTAAGAATACTTAGTCTTAATACAAATATGGATTACTTTGCATATAATAATTATTTTCTTTCACATTTCTACTGAAATTTGATTGCGGTATACCTTGTGACAAAAGATACCAGAAATTTTAAATAAAATGTTTAATTATTTATCAATACTCATATTGGCGTCTTAAAAGTAACCAAATTTAATACACTTATGTCAATGATTTCACCAGTCCTTGAAAAAACTTTTCTAAGAACTTTATGGGATGGCCTTACACACCTACAGCGAGTTCTGGTTTATCTCTTCAGTCGACTGAAAACGGGTTCCATGGAGCGGAAATTTCAGTTTCGAAAGCAAGAAAAAACCACAACCAGCCAGATAAGATGAATTCGGTAGTCGACAGATAGTATTCATTGCGTTCTTTGCTTTAAATTCGGACACAGTCGCACTTTTTGCAAAAAAAAAAAAAAAATCAGCTTTATCGGAACGAGTCGTGCAAGATCGTGTTTCATACCCAAAATATTCACCAAAATTATTCGAACGGACTAGTAAGAGATGTCGAGCTCTCTTGCCATCTCTTTAACACTTTCTTGACGATTTTCAACCACTATATTCTTCAATTGAGAAGCAAAGTCCTCTCTTGACAAACAAACACCAAACTCTATAAGTCGCTCATAATTCCCGTCCTGCTATATGGTGCAGAGGCTTGGACGATGTCAACAACGGATGAGTCGACGTTGCGAGTTTTCGAGAGAAAGGTTCTGCGAAAGATTTATGGTCCTTTGCGCGTTGGCCACGGCGAATATCGCATTCGATGGAACGATGAGCTGTACGAGATATATGACGACATTGACATAGTTCAGCGAATTAAAAGACAGCGGCTACGCTGGCTAGGTCATGTTGTCTGGATGGATGAAAACACTCCACCTCTGAAAGTATTCGACGCAGTACCCGCCGCGGGAAGCAGAGGAAGAGGAAGACCTCCACTCCGTTGGAAGGACCAAGTGGAGAAGGACCTGGCCTCGCTTGGAATATCCAATTGGCGCCACGTAGCGAAGAGAAGAAACGACTGGCGCGCTGTTGTCGACTCGGCTATAATCGCGTAAGCGGTGTCTACGCCAGTAAAGAAGAAGAAGAATATTCTTCATGTTTTTTAGTATTTTCATCATTTGAAAAGATCGAAGGTTGTCCAGAACGTGGCATGTCTTTAACGATCTGTTGACCGTCTTTGAAGGATTTAATACATTTAATCAATGTTATACATTTTTTGTATTGTTAAGCTTCGTTACTGAAGAATCCAGGAATCCAAAAACATTGTACTTAAACGACTTCTCGTTTTTCGCGTATTATAAAGGAAGAACGTATACAAAAGAAGAACGATCAAGTAAAGATAGGGTTGCATTACCTTATATTTTATTAGGAAACTATTAAGCCTTCTTTCAGGAATGCCCAGGTCTATATAAATACTTATGTATCACCTACACATTAATATAAGGCCAAAAAAGTCCCAATGATTCTGATATTTAATTTTACTGTGTTAATGAAACTCCCAAATTTGTGCTGCACACCAACCTCACTTAGTATACTATCAGTAAAATTCGCGCACATACAGATACTTAGATAAGTTTACATTGTGTGCCCACACATATTCAGCCAAAATATGAGCCGGTAGCATTTATTTTGGAAGGACGTGAAGTGCACCGCTGGTGGCGCGATGATGGTGTTTGTGGATGTAGTACTAACGAAAAAGACACCGATAGCGGTGCGAATTATATTTTCATTTCATTTTGAAATTACAATACCTATCTATTGAATTGGATTATGGCGCACACCACTTATTATAAGAAATTCAATCCTCGCTGTTATTTGGTTACTATGCCTAAGTGCAAAAGTAAACAAATTAGTGAATCGATTGAAACTTTCAGGAAGAAAGGCAAATAAAGCTTTTGAAATGTTGAACATTTACAAAAAAGGTTTAAGTGTGGATGAATGCCTAGACAATGTGATGAACAGGCAGCAAATATTTGGGCGAGAACGTGCGTATGATTACAGTATCAGGCAGTCGTTGTAATCAAGCAAGATGAAAAATTGGTGCGTGGAGTGAAGTTATACTTCACTCCACCTACGCGCGGATGAAGTTATACTTCTTAGTGATATTCCAAGAAATGCATATCATTTTGTATGAAAGAAAACTAGCGAGAGGGAAAGGATAAAAATATGGTGGAATGACCACCATTCTTAAATTCACATTTTATAAATTTATTATGCACATTTTGTTGACATTTTATAAAACAAAGTCCAAATCAATTATCATTTCTGATTTCTCTATAATATTTACAATTGGATTATGATAACTAAATTGCGATATGAAATATCTTATATCTATTTTATCCATATTTCTCGCGAATACTGCATCAATAGTCGTACTTCCTTTTGTCGTGGGATCGTTTCTTCCATTGAACATTTCTTATGAAAATTTCTCTCTGAGGAAAGCCAGTAATGGTTCAGCTTCTGGCATTGAAAAATTTTACATTGAAATCTCCCGCAAGGAGTACCGGTTGTACGCTATACTCTACTGGTTCTCCGATAATACCTGCAAAAGCTTGCGAACCTGCAGTTGACAACGGTAATAAAACTTTACCGATGAACAATTTTATATATCTCATCGATGGATTTGGTGATATATAAATGGCAATTAAATTCTTTTTTTTGCTATTAAGATGATGAAGATCGTTGATTCATCAGTAGTTATAGATGCTCCCACAGAGATTGATGGAACAGCAGACGTTGAATCTTTTATGCTGTTTTCCCTCCTCTTGAAACACGGGCTGCACTGTCTTTTTCCACTGTAAAATCAATTTAAAATCAAACCATTAAAATTTCTGCCAATTCAATTGATATAAGTTTCAAGAGCCCAAGTTTATTGCACAAAGTGCATCTATTACGGACAATTGAAATATTCGTGAGAAACTTACCAATTCATAACCTGGAATCCGCTGTGTTATGCGTATTATCAATGTAGTGTAAAATAGTAGAGAATTCGCAGAAATGAAACAGAAACGAAAGAAAAATAATACGCAAGCACACAAACATTCATATGCTTACTGTACTTATTATATATATGTATATACTGTACTTATTGACTGCATTATTATTTGTATAAAACCTTGGAACTTATTCATTAAAATCACCACTCAGAAGTCGTTTTAGCCGTTGTAACCGAGCGATTTTCGAAGAAACATCATTGCCGCAAGACAAAATTAGAAATGAGGTTCATAAACCACACGCTGTTAGATAAAACGATATACCTCGTCATCGCGGGTCGATTTGAAAGCAAGTAAATGAAGACTGACTACAGAAATGATCCTATAAACTATAGTCTTAACTTTTCAAAGTGAATAATTTGATGCCCAATTCGTGGGAACACCCACTACAATTTAAATTCTTAATAAAGTACTTACACTCGCCTTAAGTACCACTTATAAGTTAAAATGCAGTTTATTCCGGATAGATTAAAATTTAATTTATTATGATAAAATTATTATCGTTACATTAAAAATGTTTGTATATAAAAACGGTTCCGAGAATAACAAAATGATTAATCGATTGGAGTTCCGCCAATGTCTGATTCCTCCTTCGGTTTATAAGTTAATTACCGCGCGCGAGATCGGTGACGGAAGTGAAACGTAAATTGATATGCGCGCAGGATCGGTGTTGATCGTAGCGAAGTGAATTAGCGTAGAGTGCTAACGCGGCGCAGTGCACAAGCGAATATGTTTAATCTGCTCAGGAGACCATCATTAATGCTGAGTGGGTGGATGTACAAGTGTGGTGAGTTGTCTTTTGTGTGTGGTGTCGACAAGCATTAGTGTGTGCTAGTTTTTGCGGTTAAAGTGGGGCGGATGCTTAACTCATTTAAACACAAAGGCCCAAAAGTCACACAAAATAGTTGAGAATTCGCAGAAATGAAACACAAACGAAAGAAATAATGCACAAGCATACAAACATACATATGCGCACACATGTGAATATGTCACCAACCAAAAATTGAAACAAACAAAAACAACAATAGCATAAGCATGGCAACATTGTGTTGCTGGAAGAAAATCCGAGCTGTGCCGAAAGAAACTAACAAATGATCGCAGATTGTCACGGCTTCGTTTGCTGCTCGAACATCGTCGCAGACAAGGTTGCGCAACTTGCATTTAACCCAACCTTTTCCGAATTTGTAAAAGAAGTATATTTTTAAAAAAATCTTAAGCGTTTCTAAGATTAAAAATAAAGTTAGACTCACTAAGATGCGCAACTAAAAGCTAATTGCCTGTGCTTAGCTCGAATTTAAAAAATTCCGTTAAGAAAGAAAAAACGTCCGTTCGCGGGTATAGTCTTTAATACAATATAATTCTTTATTACAGTACTTCATTAGTTAACCTAAATCGTAACCTAACGGCTTAGACTAGTGGTAAGTAAGTATACAAGAAAAAGGGGTGAGAATGTAGTTCCAATTAAATTCAGCAATCTAATAATTCATGGTAATAGGTTATTCTAATACCTAGGTAAAAGATGATGGTTATTGTTATATACTATACAAATTGAAGTATTTTACATGATGAAAAACATTTTATAATGTA
Organism: Bactrocera correcta; assembly: GCA_027475135.1. Lineage (NCBI taxonomy): Eukaryota > Metazoa > Arthropoda > Insecta > Diptera > Tephritidae > Bactrocera > Bactrocera correcta. The sequence goes on from CM050324.1 coordinate 13,609,643, forward strand.
TTCAAATATTATTCAATTATTTTGACAAATTTATTTCTTGAAAAATATTTTTAGATTTATAAAGTCGCATGACGCAACACCGGCCGCCTTGACAGGATCATGATCCTTCAACTTCGACAGGCAGCAGAGCGAGCTTGTGAATAGGGCACTTAATGATGCCTGCCTTAGTTGCCACGTCTGCCACTCGTCTTCGTGGACGAGGACGAGATTGCCGGGCTGAAGGTTGCGTTTCGGGTGTAGCCATTTGTTGCGCTCCTGAAGACTGGTAATGTACGTTCTGGATCACTGTCGCCAAAACTGTTGCTTGAGAGAGCAAACAAGTTGCCACTTGTGCCGGTGGTAAAGCTCGGAGGGAGCACCCCATTAGAAGGTGTGCTGGAGTCAATGCTTCGCCGTCGTTAGGATCCTGGCTCAACGGTGCGAGGGGCCGAGAGTTGAGGATGGCCTCCACTTCGGCCAGCAGTGTTCCTAGTTCTTCGGCTGTGATCAGCACGTTGCCCATTGCGTGCACGGCGAGGAGTTTGGCGGACTTCACAACCGCCTCCCATAATCCTCCGAAGTGCGGCGCCCTCGGTGGTATAAAGGCGAATTTGAACCCTTCTTCGGCGGCGAATCCCAATACTTTCGGAGACGGGGACAGAAACGCCTCTTTGAGTTCGCGCAACTTGCGATCGGCGCCGATGAAGTTGGTTGCGTTGTCGCTGTGTATCGTCTGTGGCATCCCTCGGCGACCAATGAACCTTTTTAGGGCGAGAATAAAGGAATTAGTTGATAAAACAGAAACTAATTTTAAGTGTACTGCTTTAGACGTGAAACAAACGAAAACTACGATATAGGTTTTTACGGGTGGTCGACCGCGTATTTTTAATATAGTATAAATTGGACCACAAAAATCTACGCCACATATAAGAAAGGGTCATAGCGCTCGAAGTCTTTCAACTGGCAAGTTTCACATTATTTGGGTTTGCAACTTCGGCTTATAATGTACAGCAGTGTGTACAGTTTCTTACGGTTCTACTGCATGCCTCTCTTGCATTATATATGCGTTCTCGAAGAAGCGCAACCAACGCTTTTTCCCCTGTGTGGTGATTTCAAAAGTGCAGGAACCGAAAATAATTGATAACGAAGTTCGAATTCTTATTTAGTAATAATGGGAAATTGGTATCGTATGGGAGAGGTGCATTTAAAAGGCGCTCCTCCTACTGGGATTAATTTGAACGAAAGCGACATATCCGAGTACTCATGCAAAAACGGATTGAGTGTTTGCAAGTTTGGAGATAGCGTGGTGCCTCTCATCAGTTTTTGGATTTCATTCGCAAATTCCGAATGTTGAGTGACCTGAACAATTTTCAAAATCTCAAGTGTAATCCGTCAGCTGTCAGGTCTTTTCCCTCCGCAGGCATTTTTGGTCGTCTAATCCACCGTAATAGATAGGCAATCACACGATGCAATTTTTTTAGAGAAGAGAATTTTTCGATAAGGTTCAATAGTGAATTCTCTTTCACATTTATGGCTAGTGTGAAAGTGTTCTTCTTCTTCTCTAATGCTTCATCGGCTAGGGAGAGCTGGAAGTGAGTGTTAATTGGCCATAAAACGGGGTCTTCTAGGAAGAACTGTGGACCGCCAATCCATATTAAATTATTCAATTCATCCACGTTGCAATCCCGAGACACTTGATCCGCAGGATTTTGCTTTGTTTGCATATGTCGCCAATTTATATTATCAGTCAATTCTTGGATTTCAGACACTCTATTTGCAACAAAGGTTTGTAATGAAGATGGATGCGTTTTTACCCAATGCAATACGATTCCAGAGTCTGTCCAAAATATAATTTTGCCAAATCGTCGATTCAACATTGGCTTTGAAATTCTGCCAGCTAGTATCAAGGCGCAATGGAATCGACTCATCCCAATCTAGCTTTTGGATCCAAACTCTTGCAATAAGATTTTTACTTTGGTAACTAGAGGGGCTAATAATCAAAGAGGATCGAATAGGCGAGCAGACACTGATAGTACGTTTTGTTTAGTAGCTCGCAGATTATGAAAATTGGCATCCAAAACAAATCGAAACAAATCCTCTTTCGGCAAACAATGGATTCCTAGTGTTATAGTTGAGTTTTTCTCATTGAAGCTTAATGACTTTTCAGTACAATTACTGTCGAAAAATTTAGGGTGGTTCGAAAACCATTTCGTTAAGGTGAATCCTGCCGAGTTTAATATTTTTATTTCTTCACTTCTTATAAGATCTAGAGACTCAAAATTTTCAGAACCTCTTAATAAGTCATCAACATAAAAGTCTCTTTTAATGGCCAATGAACCGAGTGGGTATTTAGTTATATCAGCATCACTGAGCATTTGTAAATACCCAGTTGGAAGAAATGGTGCATGAGCAGTGCCATAAGTGAGGGTGTTGAGTCGAAAAATCTGAAATTGTTCTAAGGGATGCTCTCTACACAATGAGCTGACAATTTCTGTCTTCTTCATGTATGATTATTTGGCGGTACATTTTAGTAATGTCTGCCGTTAAAGCGTACTTATGTAAACGAAAACGAAGAAAAGTTGAGTAAAATTAATTCTTCTTGGATGGTTGGGCCTACCATCAAAAGTTCATTTAATGATATTTGAAATGAAGTACCACTCGACGAACCAAAGACAACTCGTAATTTTGTTGTGGAATGAAATAGTGTGGTTCACTCGGGATCTTATTATTTGTTGGGCTCATGTGACCCAGTGCTTTATGCTCATTCATGAAGTCCAAATACATTTTACGAAGTTCTGGATCTTTCAATGCTTTCCTCCCCAGGGCCTGGAATCGCCGAACTGCGATTTCATAGGAGTGGCCGATTAACTTACCGTCAGCCTTCTGACTTGAAGCCTTCCTGAAGTAATTCTTCAGTTGTATTGACGAAAAATATTTCACACTCATTTTGTTCAGGTGTGAATTTGTTGCCAATTGTTTCGGAAGGAAATTCCTCCAGAGCCCAGAATTTTTGGACTACTGAATCTAATGATGTTAAGTTTTCTTCAGTTTGACATAATGTGCTATTTACTTCGGGAGGAGGACTAAGACTGCTGACATATTTGCCAGAAACAATCCATTCCAAAAGAGTTTCGTAGCGTTGGTGGATTAGGGCCACTTTATTTTGACCAATTCCTAACAAATCGAAAAAGGTTTCTACTCCTAATAACATATCGATCTTTTGAGATTTTTGGAATTCTGGATCCACCAATTTAATATTGTGCGGAGTTTTCCAACCATTATTATTAATGGTATTGTTTGGATGATTAGCCGAAATACAATACATCGCATAATTCAAAATTCCATCGAAAATTCATAATTATTTACGCTCGATTATAAAATGCGCTTAGTTTGGCCCCGACTTTTGTACTTGAATTTTCAATCCCTATAATATTTAAAGTCCTGTTTTGGCGTTGAGTCCGCAGTTTTTGGGCCAAATCCTCCGTCATGAAGTTGACTTGACTCCCTGAGTCCAGCATGGCTCTTGCGGGCAGGTACTCTCCACAGCTTGATTTCACAAGAATAACTGCTGTTGCCAACATTACCCAATCAGGCACACTTATGGTATGCATTGCGTGTGTAGTTGTTGTTGGTTACGGATGAGGATCAGCAGCGAAGGATACAGGATACTGGTGCAGTAAGGTGTGGTGGGACTGATTACACACGCGACATCGATCCGCTTTGTCCGCAAACAATTTGTGCATAAGGGCACCGATATGACAAACTGAAATCTCTGTTGAACAGAGAGAGTTTTAAAAGTGGGGCAAGCTGTTAAATAGTGGTCCTTCGATTGACACCGCTGGCATGTCGGCTGCTTTGTATTCGCTGCAACTAAAGCGGACTTCGTTTGATTCATGTGAGGCTGCTATGGGTCTCGTCCTCCGAGATGATGCGCCTTCAGCTGATAGGTGCTGGTACCGTCTATTTAAGGTAGCTTCTCAGTTCTTCCACAATGGTAGCTTTTCGTAATCCAGCTGTTCTTCAGACTTTGATCGGGTGGCAGAGTCAACTTTTCTCATAACTATGTGAATAATTATCACATTTTTGATTTGTTTCTCATCGCCCAGCGATAACAATGAGTCATTTAAAGCCGACACTTCATCAATCATCGCGCGCAATGAAGGGGCTGATGGCTTAAGAATAGTTGGCAGCTCAAAAAGTTTCGAAATCGTCTTAAAAAAGCAAACATTTATTGTCGTAAACGTTTTGGAGACTTGCCAACGCCTTCGGATAATTTTCATCCGACATTTGAACGCCTTTACCGTGCCCAGAGCCTCCCCAGATAGACAATTAACCAGATGCTTAAATTTTTCAATATCTGGGATATTTGGATCGTTGTGAAAAAAACTTTCAAACAAACTCATGAAATTTTTAAATTCGGAATATTCTCCCTTGAATTTCGGCAAATTAATTTTTGGGAGCCTTGAGCTGTGAGACGTTACGCATGATGTTTCAGCAATAGATGTTCTATTTTTGGCCAAAATTGTTTAATTTACAGATTTTGTTTCTACAATTATGTCCTCTAACTACCCTCGTGCCATGTCGTCTTCATCAATCTCTTCAATTTTAGATTGGCATTTAATCAATTTCTCACTATGTGAGTTTAGTATAATGCTACTTTTCGCCACCGCTCTTTGACGCCCTAATTACTTTAAGTCGATCAACTCCTTACTTGGAGAGAGGTTGGCAATAGTTGACTTTGGTTTGCTCATTTTTGCTTGTATAAATTAAATTTCCGAAAAAATACTATAATGGTTGGCAATAGATATATTAAGAATCGATAAAGAAAACGAAAAATTTATATGCATATACATATGTCTATACCCAAATATACGAAAGCCAAACCAATAGCAATAAAGGTTGGCAACAAATATATTTGGAATCGATTACGAAAACGAGAAAAAATAATATCGAGTCTTAAGTATACGAAAGCCAAACCGATGAGTTATGCAAAATGAGCAATAGCACAGTTGAACGTTCTAGATTTTTTTTTAACGAGAAGAATTCCCAAAGAACTGGATTGTAAAACTTTATTTCGTTTAAAATGCTTTGTATGCAATATATAAAAATGTCTCACCTTAATGTATAATTAAGAATGCTACTGCAAATCCTAAAATCCCCCTTTCACTTAGATGCATAGATGCACAGATGCATAAATGCATATGTACTTTATGTATGTATACGTATGTGAATATTAAAATATAATATATGTATGCAATAATATAAAATATAAAAATTGTGAAAAGAGGGAGAGCCAAAAACTGAAAGTGTGCACTTGCCCTTTTTTTTACTTTTGGTATTTTTCTTTATTCGCACCACTTTCAGTGATTCGCACTCGTTACCTGTTGTGAATGCATAGGCGGTTTGCCTGCGTTTATTTCCCTTTTGCAGAGAATGCAATTGCAGCTCATTCCTACGAAGCAAAGGATCTGGCGTGAGAAAGTCGGCGTTGACGCAGCAGCAGTGGGACGATGGTATTAACGCAAGCCCGTTCGGTACCGATGTTACCCCAAATAGCTGTTTAACGTTGTTAACGGCCGAAGTTGTCGGTTTTTGGTTTTACGGCTCTTTTTTTAACGGGTTTGTACCTTTTTCCGGCACTTTTTAGCGGCATTCGCGACACTTTTTTATACCCTGAACAGGGTATATTAAGTTTGTCACGAAGTTTGTAACACCCAGAAGGAAGCGTCGGAGACCATTTAAAGTGTATATATACATACATGACCACTATGTTGAGCTGAGTCGATTTAGACATTTTCGTCTGTCTGTCCGTCCATCTGTCTGTCCGTATATATACAAACTAGTCCCTCAGTTTTTAAGATATCGTTTTGAAATTTTGCAAACGTCATTTTCTCTTCAAGGAGCTGCTCATTTGTCAGAATGGCCGATATCGGACCACTATAACATATAGCTGCCATATAAACTGAACGAACGGAATCAAGTTCTTGTATGGAAAACTTTCACATGGCAATGTATCTTCACCAGATTTGATATAGATTATTTTTTAGGGCAACAATGTAATCTCCGAAGAAATTGTTCAGATCAGCTCACTATAGCATATGGCTGTCATACAAACCGAATGATCGGAATCAAGGGCTTGTATGGAAAACTTTCGCATTTGACGTGGTTTCTTCAAGAAATTTGACATAGATTACTGCTTAAAATAATGAAATAATCTCCGATATTTCGTCTTGCCCTCGTTCACTGCCATACCCATTTCTTTTGCTTCCTTGTCCAGTCTGGAGAAAGCAGAACTAACGGCGCGGGTGTTGAGGCCGATGATATCAATATCATCGGCATACGCCAGCAGTTGTACACTCTTATAGAAGATGGTACCTTCTCTGTTGAGCAGCTCGAACTATTTTCTCCAGAAGCAGGTTGAAAAAGTCGCACGATAGGGAATCGCCTTGTCTGAAACCTCGTCTGGTATCGAACGGCTCGAAGAGGTCCTTCCCGATTCTTACGGAGCTTTTCGTGTTGCTCAACGTCAGCTTACACAGCCGTAATAGTTTTGCGGGGATACCAAATTCAGACATCGCGGCATAAAGGCAGATCCTTTTCGTGCTGTTGAAAGCAGCTTTGAAATCGACGAAGAGGTGGTGTGTGTCAATTCTCCTTTCACCGGTCTTTTCCAAGATTTGGCGCATCGTGAATATTTGGTCGGTTGTAGATTTACCAGGCCTAAAGCCACACTGATAAGGTCCAATCAGTTTGTTGACCGTGGGCTTGAATCTTTCACACATTACGCTCGACAGAACCTTATATGCGATGTTGAGGAGGCTAATCCCACGGTAGTTGGCGTAGCACCTTATCAGCTCTTCGCCGCCGTGTTTGAATAGCTCGGCCGGCAATCCATTGGCCCCTGCCGCTTTGTTGTTTTTCAGGCGGGCAATTGCTGTTCGAACTTTTTCATGGTCGGGCAATGGAATGTCTGCTCCATCGTCATCGATTGGGGTATCGGGTTCGTTTTCTCCTGGTGTTGTGAGTTCACTGCCATTCAGTAGGCTGGAGAAGTGTTCCCTCCATAATTTAAGTATGATCTGGGCATCGGTAACTAGATCACCTTTGGGGGTTCAACAAGAGTATGCCCCGGTCTTGAAACCTTCTGTAAGCCGCCGCATCTTTTCGTAGAATTTTCGAGCATTACCCCTGTCGGCCAGCTTATCAAGCTCTTCGTATTCACGCATTTCGGCCTCTTTCTTTTTCTGTCTACAAATGCGTCTCGCTTCCCTCTTCAAGCCAGGTAGCCTGATGTATCTTCTTATGCTGGAATCTAGTACTACAGATAACTATATTTCGGGCCCCGGCGAAGTCGATCAGCCTCAACCCATTTGGGGATGTTTCCTCGTGGAGGCTGAATTTACCGACCGTAGTGCCGAAGATACCTTCTTTGCCCACCCTGGCATTGAAGTGGCCAAGCACGATTTTGACATCGTGGCGGAGGCATCTCTCATAAGTGCGCTCCAAGCACTCATAAAAGGCATCTTTGGTCACATCGTCCTTCTCTTCCGTCGGGGCGTGGGCGCAAATCAGCGATATGTTGAAGAACCTCGCTTTAATGCGGATTGTTTCTAGACGTTCATTCTCCGGAGTGAATGACAGTACTCGGCGACGGAGTCTCTCTCCCACCACGAATCCAACACCAAACTTGCGCTCCTTTATATGGCCACTGTAGTAACTGCCACAAGGACCTACTCGTCTCTGTCCTTGTCCCGTCCATCGCATTTCTTGGACGGCGGTGATGTCAGCCTTTATCTTTACGAGGACATCTACCAGCTGGGCAGCGGCACTTTCCCAATTAAGGGACCGGACATTCGTTTGCCGTGGTCGTCATCAAAAGGGGGTCTCTCATCCGAGGCTGAGGGTATTTTTTTACGTGGCGGGTCCCACACCCAGCGCACAACCTTAAGTAGGGAATAGGGCAAGACGAAATATCTCCTGTCATCAAACAAACAGTCGTCGCACTCGCGACTTGGCACTCACGTCACTGTGGACAGTCATAACTTTGAAGTTGTAGATAATTTCGTCTATCTTGGAACCAGCGTAAACAACACCAACAATGTCAACCTGGAAATCCAACGCAGGATAACTATTGCCAACAGGTGCTACTTCGGACTAAGTAGGCAATTGAGAAGCAAAGTCCTCTCTCGACAAACAAAAACCAAACCCAATAAGTCACTCATAATTCCCGTCCTGATATA
>CM050324.1:13618861-13636002 GCA_027475135.1 Bactrocera correcta
TCCGTTATCTTATATTTAGGTATAAATTCGATCTTCTTGTATATACACATTTAGCAAGCGATATCGAAATGCTTCGACTCATTAGCTTAACATATTTAAGTTAATTAACCTTCTTTATCTTACTGAAGTTTACATAAAGCCATAACGGTATAACGGCAGTGCATTTCGAAGAATTCCGTAATCTTATATTTAGGTATAAAGTCGATTTTGTTGTATTTACATATTAAGCAATCGATATCGAAATGCTTCAAATCATTAGTTTAACATATTTAAGTTAATTAACCCTCTCTATCTTACTGAATTCTACATAAAGCCTTAACGGCATAACGGCAGTGCATTTCGAAGAATTCCGTAATCTTATATTTAGGTATAAAGTCGATTTTGTTGTATTTACATATTAAGCAATCGATATCGAGATGCTTCAACTCATTAGTTTAACATATTTAAGTTAATAAACATTTTTTAGCTTACTGAAGTCTACATAAAGCCTTAACGGTATAACGGCAGTGCATTTAGAAGAATTCCGTTATCTTATATTTAGGTATAAATTCGATCTTCTTGTATATACACATTTAGCAAGCGATATCGAAATGCTTCGACTCATTAGCTTAACATATTTAAGTTAATTAACCTTCTTTATCTTACTGAGGTTTACATAAAGCCATAACGGTATAACGGCAGTGCATTTCGATGAATTCCGTAATCTTATATTTAGGTATAAAGTCGATTTTGTTGTATTTACATATTAAGCAATCGATATCGAGATGCTTCAACTCATTAGTTTAACATATTTAAGTTAATAAACATTTTTTAGCTTACTGAAGTCTACATAAAGCCTTAACGGTATAACGGCAGTGCATTTAGAAGAATTCCGTTATCTTATATTTAGGTATAAATTCGATCTTCTTGTATATACACATTTAGCAAGCGATATCGAAATGCTTCGACTCATTAGCTTAACATATTTAAGTTAATTAACCTTCTTTATCTTACTGAGGTTTACATAAAGCCATAACGGTATAACGGCAGTGCATTTCGATGAATTCCGTAATCTTATATTTAGGTATAAAGTCGATTTTGTTGTATTTACATATTAAGCAATCGATATCGAGATGCTTCAACTCATTAGTTTAACATATTTAAGTTAATAAACATTTTTTAGCTTACTGAAGTCTACATAAAGCCTTAACGGTATAACGGCAGTGCATTTAGAAGAATTCCGTTATCTTATATTTAGGTATAAATTCGATCTTCTTGTATATACACATTTAGCAAGCGATATCGAAATGCTTCGACTCATTAGCTTAACATATTTAAGTTAATTAACCCTCTCTATCTTACTGAATTCTACATAAAGCCTTAACGGCATAACGGCAGTGCATTTCGAAGAATTCCGTAATCTTATATTTAGGTATAAAGTCGATTTTGTTGTATTTACATATTAAGCAATCGATATCGAGATGCTTCAACTCATTAGTTTAACATATTTAAGTTAATAAACATTTTTTAGCTTACTGAAGTCTACATAAAGCCTTAACGGTATAACGGCAGTGCATTTAGAAGAATTCCGTTATCTTATATTTAGGTATAAATTCGATCTTCTTGTATATACACATTTAGCAAGCGATATCGAAATGCTTCGACTCATTAGCTTAACATATTTAAGTTAATTAACCTTCTTTATCTTACTGAGGTTTACATAAAGCCATAACGGTATAACGGCAGTGCATTTCGATGAATTCCGTAATCTTATATTTAGGTATAAAGTCGATTTTCTTGTATATACACATTTAGCAATCGATATCGAAATGCTTCAAATCATTAGTTTAACATATTTAAGTTAATTAACCTTCTTTAACGTATTGAAGTTGATTTAAAGCCATGGCGGGATAACGGCAGTGCATTTAGAAGAATACCGTAATCTTATATTTAGGTATAAAGTCGATTTTCTTTTATATACACATTTAGCAATCGATAACGAAATGCTTCAAATCATTAGTTTAACATATTTAAGTTAATTAACCTTCTTTATCTTACTGAAGTTTACATAAAGCCATAACGGTATAACGGCAGTACATTTCGAAGAATTCCGTAATCTTATATTTAGGTATAAAGTCGATTTCGTTGTATATACACATTTAGCAATCGATATCGAGATGCTTCGACTCATTAGTTTAACAATATTAAGTTAATAAACATTTTTTAGCTTACTGAAGTCTACATAAAGCCTTAACGGTATAACGGCAGTGCATTTAGAAGAATTCCGTTATCTTATATTTAGGTATAAATTCGATCTTCTTGTATATACACATTTAGCAATCGATATCGAAATGCTTCGACTCATTAGCTTAACATATTTAAGTTAATAAACCTTCTTTAACGATCTGAATTTGGCATATAGCCACGGCGGTATTACGGCAGTGCATTTAGAAGAATTCCGTAATCTTCTATTTAGGTATAAAGTCGATTTTCTTGAATATACACATTAAGCAAGCGATACCGAATTGCTTCAAATCATTAGTTTAACATATTTAAGTTAATTAACCTTCTTTAACGTATTGAAGTTGATTTAAAGCCATGGCGGGATAACGGCAGTGCATTTAGAAGAATTCCGTAATCTTATATTTAGGTATAAAGTCGAATTTCTTGTATATACACATTTAGCAATCGATATCGAAATGCTTCAAATCATTAGCTTAACATATTTAAGTTAATTAACCTTCTTTAACGTATTGAAGTTGATTTAAAGCCATGGCGGGATAACGGCAGTGCATTTAGAAGAATTCCGTAATCTTATATTTAGGTATAAATTCGATTTTCTTTTATATACACATTTAGCAATCGATAACGAAATGCTTCAAATCATTAGTTTAATATATTTATGTTAATTAACCTTCTTTATCTTACTGAAGTTTACATAAAGCCTTAACGGTATAACGGCAGTGCATTTGGAAGAGATCCGTAAACTTCTATTTAGGTATAAAGTCGATTTTGTTGTATATACACATTTAGCAATCGATATCGAGATGCTTCAACTCATTAGTTTAACATATTTAAGTTAATAAACCTTCTTTAAAAAAGTGAAGTTGGCATAAATCCATGGCGGCATAACGGTAGTGCATGTAGAAGAATTCCATTATCTTATATTTAGGTATAAAGTCGATTTTCTTGTATATACACATTTAGCAATCGATATCGAAATGCTTCAAATCATTAGTTTAACATATTTAAGTTAATTAACCCTCTCTATCTTACTGAATTCTACATAAAGCCTTAACGGCATAACGGCAGTGCATTTAAAAGAATTCCGTTATCTTATATTTAGGTATAAAGTCGATTTTGTTGTATATACACATTTAGCAAGCGATATCGAAATGCTTCAACTCAGTAGTTTAACATATTTAAGTTAATAAACCTTCTTTAACGAACTGAAGTTAGCAAAAAGCCATGGCGGCATAACGGCAGTGCATGTAGAAGAATTCCGTTATCTTATATTTAAGTATAAAGTCGATTTTCTTGTATATACACATTTAGCAGGCGATATCGAAATGCTTCAAATCATTAGTTTATCATATTTAAGTTAATTAACCTTCTTTAACGTATTGAAGTTGATATAAAGCCATGGCGGCATAACGGCAGTGCATGTAGAAGAATTCCGTTATCTTATATTTAGGTATAAAGTAGATTTTCTTGTTTATACACATTTAGCAGGCGATATCGAAATGCTTCAAATCATTAGTTTATCATATTTAAGTTAATTAACCTTCTTTAACGTATTGAAGTTGATATAAAGCCATGGCGGCATAACGGCAGTGCATTTAGAAGAATTCCGTAATCTTATATTTAGGTATAATGTCGATTTTGTTGTATATACACATTTAGCAATCGATATCGAGATGCTTCAACTCATTAGCTTAACATATTTAAGTTAATAAACCTTCTTTAACGATCTGAAGGTGGCATATAGCCACGGCGGCATTACGACAGTGCATGTAGAAGAATTCCGTAATCTTTTATTTAGGTATAAAGTCGATTTTCTTTTACATACACATTTACATATCAATATCGAAATGCTTCAAATCATTAGTTTAACATATTAATTTAATAAACATTTTTTAGCTTACTGAAGTCTACATAAAGCCTTAACGGTATAACGGCAGTGCATTTAGAAGAATCCCGTTATCTTATATTTAGGTATAAATTCGATTTTCTTGTATACACACATTTAGCAAGCGATATCGAAATGCTTCAAATTATTAGTTAACATATTTAAGTTAATTAACCTTCTTTAACGTATTGAAGTTGATATAAAGCCATGGCGGCATAACGGCAGTGCATTTAGAAGAATTCCGTAATGTTATAATTTTATATTTAGGTATAAAGTCGATTTTCTTGCATTTACACATATAGCAATCGATATCGAAATGCTTCACACCATTAGTTTAACACATTTAAAATAATTAACCTTCTTTAGCGTAATGACGGTGATATAAAGCCATGGCGGCATAACGACAGTACCTGTGAAAGAATTCCGTAATCTTATATTTAGGTATAAAGTCGATTTTCTTATATATATACATTTCGCAATCGATATCGAAATGCTTCAAATCATGAGTTTAACATATTTAAGTAAATTAATCCTCTTTTTCTTATTGAAGTCTAGAAAAGCCTTAACGGCATAACGGCAGTGCAGTTGGAAGAGTTCCGTAATCTTATATTTAGGTATTAAGTCGATTTTGTTGTATATACGCATTTAGCAATCGACATCGAAATGCTTCAAATCATGAGTTTAACATATTTAACCCTTAACGACCTGAGCCCTATATCAGTTACGTAACCACCTGAGCACGGTCACAGTGACCGCAGTGTATCCGAACACTTGAATATTTTTAGGATTTTAAGGTTTTATTATAAGAATACATTAATAAAACTCTTTAATATATACTAAATTATTTATTTAACTGAAAAAGGAAAAAAAAAACAAAACATATTTTTCTCATAAATGTGAACAATTGAATTGCTGGCACATTTTAACTAAAATTACATAGTAGTTTACAAATTGAGATCTATCCACATAGGAACAAAATGTTATATAAAATTCTGTCTTTCTTTAAAGAATATAATAATGTTCTAATGACATAAAAAAATAAAAGTTAAAAAAAAAAAACAAAACTTCGAGAAAATTACAGGGGGTAAATTCTTAAAATTTTTCACGACAACTTTTGCACGCTTTCTTAGAACATTCCACACAGATTGGATTTTTACATATAAAACACAAACGAAATTTTTTTCGTTTCTTCTTGGGATCACAAGTTGAACACGTTTTACGTTTTTCAAGATGATCAGCTTCAGAAACAGAAGGCAATTTTTCTTCTATTTTCAAGATCCGACGAATAGAAGTTTTGATGTCACGAGGAGTGTGCTTGTTATTTTCTCGACGATTCATGTGTGGCATGGTCAGATCTTCTGCTAGCTGCTTCATAAATTTAAATCTACTTCTTACTCATGACATAAGCATTGGAAGCTGATATATCTAACAGAGGATAAAAAATGCACAAAGGCCATCTTTGCGTTCGTCGCGCCGTGGTATAGTTCGCACACCTTTGATCCAATAAATCAACGCCAATTTTAGTTTCATTGTAGTATAATATTATTTCGGGCTTTTTTGTATTATCGTATCAACTCAGTAGTTTAACATATTTAAGTTAATAAACCTTCTTTAACGAACTGAAGTTAGCAAAAAGCCATGGCGGCATAACGGCAGTGCATGTAGAAGAATTCCCTTATCTTATATTTAAGTATAAAGTCGATTTTCTTGTATATACACATTTAGCAGGCGATATCGAAATGCTTCAAATCATTAGTTTATCATATTTAAGTTAATTAACCTTCTTTAACGTATTGAAGTTGATATAAAGCCATGGCGGCATAACGGCAGTGCATGTAGAAGAATTCCGTTATCTTATATTTAGGTATAAAGTCGATTTTCTTGTTTATACACATTTAGCAGGCGATATCGAAATGCTTCAAATCATTAGTTTATCATATTTAAGTTAATTAACCTTCTTTAACGTATTGAAGTTGATATAAAGCCATGGCGGCATAACGGCAGTGCATTTAGAAGAATTCCGTAATCTTATATTTAGGTATAATGTCGATTTTGTTGTATATACACATTTAGCAATCGATATCGAGATGCTTCAACTCATTAGCTTAACATATTTAAGTTAATAAACCTTCTTTAACGATCTGAAGGTGGCATATAGCCACGGCGGCATTACGACAGTGCATGTAGAAGAATTCCGTAATCTTTTATTTAGGTATAAAGTCGATTTTCTTTTATATACACATTTACATATCAATATCGAAATGCTTCAAATCATTAGTTTAACATATTAATTTAATAAACATTTTTTAGCTTACTGAAGTCTACATAAAGCCTTAACGGTATAACGGCAGTGCATTTAGAAGAATCCGGTTATCTTATATTTAGGTATAAATTCGATTTTCTTGTATACACACATTTAGCAAGCGATATCGAAATGCTTCAAATTATTAGTTAACATATTTAAGTTAATTAACCTTCTTTAACGTATTGAAGTTGATATAAAGCCATGGCGGCATAACGGCAGTGCATTTAGAAGAATTCCGTAATGTTATAATTTTATATTTAGGTATAAAGTCGATTTTCTTGCATTTACACATTTAGCAATCGATATCGAAATGCTTCACACCATTAGTTTAACACATTTAAAATAATTAACCTTCTTTAGCGTAATGACGGTGATATAAAGCCATGGCGGCATAACGACAGTACCTGTGAAAGAATTCCGTAATCTTATATTTAGGTATAAAGTCGATTTTCTTATTTATATACATTTCGCAATCGATATCGAAATGCTTCAAATCATGAGTTTAACATATTTAAGTAAATTAATCCTCTTTTTCTTATTGAAGTCTAGAAAAGCCTTAACGGCATAACGGTAGTGCAGTTGGAAGAGTTCCGTAATCTTATATTTAGGTATTAAGTCGATTTTGTTGTATATACGCATTTAGCAATCGACATCGAAATGCTTCAAATCATGAGTTTAACATATTTAACCCTTAACGACCTGAGCCCTATATCAGTTACGTAACCACCTCAGCACGGTCACAGTGACCGCAGTGTATCCGAACACTTGAATATTTTTAGGATTTTAAGGTTTTATTATAAGAATACATTAATAAAACTCTTTAATATAGACTAAATTATTTATTTAACTGAAAAAGGAAAAAAAACAAAACATATTTTTCTCATAAATGTGAACAATTGAATTGCTGGCACATTTTAACTAAAATTACATAGTAGTTTACAAATTGAGATCTATCCACATAGGAACAAAATGTTATATAAAATTCTGTCTTTCTTTAAAGAATATAATAATGTTCTAATGACATAAAAAAATAAAAGTTAAAAAAAAAAAAACAAAACTTCGAGAAAATTACAGGGGGTAAATTCTTAAAATTTTTCACGACAACTTTTGCACGCTTTCTTAGAACATTCCACACAGATTGGATTTTTACATATAAAACACAAACGAAATTTTTTTCGTTTCTTCTTGGGATCACAAGTTGAACACGTTTTACGTTTTTCAAGATGATCAGCTTCAGAAACAGAAGGCAATTTTTCTTCTATTTTCAAGATCCGGCGAATAGAAGTTTTGATGTCACGAGGAGTGTGCTTGTTATTTTCTCGACGATTCATGTGTGGCATGGTCAGATCTTCTGCTAGCTGCTTCATAAATTTAAATCTACTTCTTACTCATGACATAAGCATTGGAAGCTGATATATCTAACAGAGGATAAAAAATGCACAAAGGCCATCTTTGCGTTCGTCGCGCCGTGGTATAGTTCGCACACCTTTGACCCAATAAATCAACGCCAATTTTAGTTTCATTGTAGTATAATATTATTTCGGGCTTTTTTGTATTATCGTCTACGTTTGCTGTATGGTTCTTGCTGGAAATTAACACCACAGCACGGTTTTTTCTCGGCACAAAAGATGCCAAAGTAATATTTTTAGTAAAACCTAAAAGCGAGGTTCCAATTTCTCCTCGCCGATTTGGTTTGAATTCTGGCGGAATTTCTGTTTTATTTTTTTTTTTTAGGTACCCACAAGAGATAACTTTTTATCTTTCAAAACATTGACTAGCTCAACTGAACAAAACCAATTATCAGCAGTGATGTTTCTATTCGACCCTTCAATTGGAGATATGAGTCGTAAAACTGCTTGAGTAGGTTTTGAAAATCGAGTGTGTTCTGATGTCAAATTGGTCCCGTCCTAGTCTTTACCTAAATATATGTAAGCATTGAATAAATAACCATTTCGGGCATCTGTAAGGCATATAATCTTTAAGCCATATTTAGCGGGCTTCTTTGGCATAAACACCCTAAAACGACACCGACCTCGAAAAGCTACCAGCATCTCATCAATACAGACACAGGTCTCTCGCCGTTGCGCTCTTGTTTCTGCATCATCGAAACGAATTGCTTTCATCAAAATCTCGAATCTATTTTTACTTAGAATGCAACGATATATTTCTCTTCCTGAGCCATCAGAACTATACCTCCACGCATAATGTTCCCGATTGTCTTTAAAAATAGCTGTATAGAATAAAAAACTAATAAATGCTTTTAACTCTATGAGATCAACATCATGAACACAGCCTTGGTTTTTATATCTTGGTCGTAACTGCCTTATTTTGTCGTTGTTAGGGTATCACTATGTTTTCCAGCATCTCATCTGTAAATAAAATGCTCCAAAGGTCAAGAGGTGTTGTAGAATCATTGAGAACTTCATGACAGGCCGATTGAAGTCCTTGTCCTTGCGATACAATGTTATACCGCTGAGTTCTAGTACGACTAGCAATTGGCACAGAAGACCACCGAAAACGATTTTTTCCAAAATAGTTCCAATGTCTAGTCTGGAGTTGTGACAAGGGTAACTCGTCTTCTGAAGAAAATTCCTCAAATATACCTCCCTCCGGCTGTCCATCGGCACTTTGACACTTGCAGGCAGTCATCAGATTCACAGTCATCTAAAACCTCGGGAACTTCTAAATCCTCAGGGTCTATATCACTGTAACTCTCATCCAGGATTTGCTCCACATCCGACAGTTCTTCCTCTAACTATCTCCTAATATTTTCGATGTTTACATCCATTTTTACTCTAAAACAATAAACATAAACGTTATTGTGTGTAATCACATAACTACCTGCACGCAGTCACCATGACCGCTATCAAAATATTTTTACTCACCCAAGTCAAACGAGCGCACTTGTATGCTTGCCGAGCGTACACGCGACACTAAACCACCACCAGAAAAGGTACACGAACGCAGACTAACACGCGATAACGAACTCCTACGAAATTAAAATTCAAAAAGTCGTTGCGTTCACCACGACCGCTGGCAGGTGGTTAAAGGTTAAGATAATTAACCCTCTTTATCTTACTGAAGCCTACAAAAGCCTTAACGGCATAACGGCAGTGCATTTAGAAGAATTCCGTAATCCTCTATTTAGGTATAAAGTCGATTTTTTTGTATATACTCATTTAGCAATCCATATCGAAATGCTTCGAATCATTAGTTTAACATATTTAAGTTAATTAACCCTCTTTATCTTACTGAAGTCTACAAAAGCCTTAACGGCATAACGGCAGTGCATTTCGAAGAATTCCGTAATCTTATATTTAGGTATAAAGTCGATTTTCTTGTATATACTCATTTAGCAAGCGATATCGAAATGCTTCAACTCATTTGTCTAACATATTTAAGTAAGTTAATCCTCTTTTTCTTACTGAAGTCTACAAAAGCCTTAACGGCATAACGGAAGTGCATTTAGAAGAGTTACGTAGTCTTATATTTAGGTATGAATTCGAATTTCTTGTATATACTCATTTAGCAGTCGATATCGAAATGCTTCAAATAATTAGGGTAACATATTTAAGTTAATAAATCTTCTTTAACGTATTGAAGGTGATACAAAGCCATGACGGCATAACGACAGTACATTTGGAAGAATTCCGTAATCTTATATTTAGGTATAAAGTCGATTTTCTTGTATATACACATTTAGCAATCGATAACGAAATGCTTCAAATCATTAGTTTAACATATTTAAGTAAATTAGTCCTCTTTTTCTTACTGAAGTCTACAAAAGCCTTAACGGCATAACGGCAGTGCATTTGGAAGAGTTCCGTAATCTTATATTTAGGTATTAAGTAGATTTGGTTGTATATACGCATTTAGCAATCGACATTGAAATGCTTCAAATCATGAGTTTAACATATTTAAGATAATTAACCCTCTTTATCTTACTGAAGTCTACAAAAGCCTTAACGGCATAACGGCAGTGCATTAAGAAGAATTCCGTAAACCTCTATTTAGGTATAAAGTCGATTTTTTTGTATATACTCATTTAGCAATCCATATCGAAATGCTTCGAATCATTAGTTTAACATATTTAAGTTAATTAACCCTCTTTATTTTACTGAAGTCTACAAACGCCATAACGGCATAACGGCAGTGCATTTCGAAGAATTCCGTAATCTTATATTTAGGTATAAAGTCGATTTTCTTGTATATACTCATTTAGCAATCTATATCGAAATGCTTCAAATCATTAGTTTAACATATTTAAGTTAATTAAACTTCTTTAAGGTAATTAAGGTGATATAAAGCCATGGCAGCATAACGACAGTGCATTTCGAAGAATTCCGTAATCTTATATTTAGGTATATAGTCGATTTTCTTGTATTTACACATTTAGCAATCGATATCGAAATGCCTCAAATCATTAGTTTAACATATTTAAGTTAATTAACCTTCTTTAAGGTAATGAAGGTGATATAAAGCCATGGCAGCAAAACGACAGTGCATTTAGAAGAATTCCGTAATCTTATATTTAGGTATTAAGTCGATTTTCTTGTATATACGCATTTAGCAATCGATATCGAAAAGCTTCAAATAACTGGTTTAGCATATTTAGGTTAAATAACCTTCTTTATCTTATCGAAGTTTACATAAAGCCATAACGGCATAGCGGCAGTATATTTGGGTGAATTCCGTAATCTTTTACTTAGGTGTAAAATCAATTTACTTGTATATACACATTTAGCAATCGATATCGAAATGCTTCAAATCATTAGTTTAGCATATTTAAGTAAATTAACCTTCTTTAGCGTACTGAAATTTATATAAAGCCATAACGGCATAACGGGAGTGTATTTCGATAAATTCCGTAACCTTGTATTTAGATATAAAGTCGAATTTCTTGTATATACTCATTTAGCAATCGATATCGAAATGCTTCAAATCACTAGTTTAATATATTTAAGTTAATAAAGCTTCTTTAACATAATGAAGGTGATATAAAGCATTAACGGCATAAGGGGAGTGTATTTCGATGAATTCCGTAATCTTATATTTAGGTATAAAGTCGACTTTCTTGTATTTACACATTTAGCAATCGATATCGAAAATCTTCAAATAATTAGTTTAACATATTTAAGTTAATTAACCTTCTTTAACGTAATGAAGGTGATATAAAGCCATAACGGCATAAAGGGAGTGTATTTCGATGAATTCCGTAATCTTATATTTAGGTATAAAGTCGACTTTCTTGTATATACTCATTATCAATCTATATCGAAATGCTTCAAATCATTAGTTTAATATATTTAAGTTAATAAAGCTTCTTTAACGCACTGAAGTTGACATAAAGCCATGGCGGCATAACGGCAGTGCATTTATAAGAATTCCGTAATCTTATAATTAGGTATAAAGTCGATGTTCTTGTATATACACATTTAGCAATCGATATCGAGATGCTTCAAATCATTAGTTTAACATATTTGAGTTAATTATTATTCTTTTTCTTACTGAAGTTTACATAAAGCCATAACGGTATAACAGCAGTGCATATGGAAGAATTCCGTAATCTTATATCTAGGAATAAAGTCGATTTTGTTGTACGATCTGAAGTTTGCATATAGCCATGACGGCATAACGGCAGTGCATGTAGAAGGATTCCGTAATCTTATATTTAGGTATAAAGTCGATTTTCTTGTATATACACATTTAGCAATCAATATCGAAATGCTTCAAATCATTAGTTTAACATACTTAAGTTAATAAACCTTCTTTAACGAGCGGAAGTTGGCATAAAGCCATGACGGCATAACGGCAGTGCATGTAGAAGAATTCCGTTAGCTTATATTTAGGTATAAAGTCGATTTTCTTGTACATACACATTTAGCAATCGATATCGAGATGCTTCAAATAATTAGTTTGACATATTTAACTTAATTAGCCTTCCTTAACGTAATGAAGGTAATATAAAGCCATGGCGGCATAACGACAGTACATTTGGAAGAATTCCGTAGTCTTATATTTAGGTATAAAGTCGAGTTTCTTGTATATATGCATTAAGCAATCGATATCGAAATGCTTCAAATAACTGGTTTAACATATTTAAGTTAATAAACCTTCTTCAACGAACTGAACATAAATCCACAACGGCATAACTGCAGTGCATTTAGAAGAATTCCGTTATCTTATATTAATGTATAAAGTCGATTTTCTTGCATATACACATTTAGCAATCGATATCGAAATGCTTCAAATCATTAGTTAAACATATTTAAGTTAATAAGCCTTCTTTAACGTAATGAATGTGATATAAACCATGGCGGCATAACGACAGTACATTTAGAAGTATTCCGTAACCTTATGTTTAGATATAAATTCGATTTTCTTTTATATACATATTTAGCAAGCGATATCGAAATGCCTCAAATCATTAGTTTACCAAATTTAAGTTAATTAACTTTCTTTAACGTATTGAAGTTGATATAAAGCCATGGCGGCATAACGACAGTACATTTGGAAGAATTCCGTAGTCTAATATTTAGGCATAAAGTCGATTTTCTTGTATATATGCATTAAGCAATCGATATCGATATGCTTCAAATCATTAGTTTAACATATTTAAGTTAATTAAGCTTCTTTAACGAACGGAAGTTCGCGTAAAGCCATGGCAGCATAACGGCAGTGCATTTAGAAGAATTCCGTAATCTTATAATTATGTATAAAGTCGATTTTCTTATATATACACATTAAGCAATCGATATCGAAATGCGTCAAATCATTAGTTTAACATATTTAAGTTAATTAAGCTTCTTTAACGAACGGAAGTTCGCGTAAAGCCATGGCGGCATAACGGCAGTGCATTTAGAAGAATTCCGTAATTTTATAATTAGGTATAAAGTCGATTTTCTTGTATATACACATTTACCAATCGATATCGATATGCTTCAAATCATTAGTTTAACATATTTGAGTTAATTATTATTCTTTTTCTTACTGAAGTTTACATAAAGCCATTACGGTATAACAGCAGTGCATATGGAAGAATTCCGTAATCTTATATCTAGGAATAAAGTCGATTTTGTTGTATATACACATTTAGCAATCGATATCGAGATGGCTCACTTCATTAGTTTAACATATTTAAGTTAATAAACCTTCTTTAACGATCTGAAGTTTGCATATAGCCATGACGGCATAACGGCAGTGCATGTAGAAGAATTCCGTAATCTTATATTTAGGTATAAAGTCGATTTTCTTGTATATACACATTTAGCTATCGATATCGAAATGCTTCAAATCATTAGTTTAACATATTAAGTTAATAAACATTTTTTAGCTTACTGAAGTCTACATAAAGCCTTAACGGTATAACGGCAGTGCATTTAGAAGAATTCCGTAATGTTATAATTTTATATTTAGGTATAAAGCCGATTTTCATGTATTTACACATTTAGCAATCGGTATCGAAATGCTTCAAACCATTAGTTTAACATATTTAAAATAATTAACCTTCTTTAACGTATTGTAGGTGATATAAAGCCATGGCGGCATAACGACAGTACATGTGGAAGAATTCCGTAATCTTATATTTAGGTATAAAGTCGATTTTCTTGTATATACACATTTTGCAATCGATATCAAAATGCTTCAAATAACTGGTTTAGCATATTTAAATTAATTAACCTTCTTTATCTTACTGAAGTTTAACGGCAGTATATGTGGCAGAATTCCGCAATCTTATATTTAGGTATACAGTCGATTTTGTTATATATACACATTTAGCAATCGATATCGAAATGTTTCAAATCATTAGTTTAACATATTTAAGTTAATAAACCTTCTTTACCGTAATGAAGGTTATATAAAGCCATAACGGCATAGCGGCAGTATATTTGGGTGAATTCCGTAATCTTTTATTTAGGTATAAAATCGATTTTCTTGTACATGCACATTTAGTAATCAATATCGAAATGCTTCAAATCAATCGTTTAGCATATTTAAGTAAATTAACCTTCTTAAACGTACTGAAATTTATAAAAAGCCATAACGGCATAACGGCAGTGTATTTCGAAGAATTCCGTAATCTTATATTTAGATATAAAGCCGAATTTGTTGTATATTCGCATTTAGCAATCGATATCGAAATTCTTCAAATCATTAGTTTAACAACCTTCTCTAACGTAATGAATAATGATATAAGCCATGGCGGCATAACGACAGTGCATTTAGAAGAATTCCGTTATCTTATATTTAGGTATAAATTCGATTTTGTTGTATATACGCATTTAGCAATCGATAACGAAATGCTTCAAATAACTGGTTTAGCATGGTCAATTAACCTTTTTTATCTTACTGAAGTTTACATAAAGCCATAACGGCATAACGGCAGTATATTTGGGTGAATTCCGTAAGCTTTTATTTAGGTATAAAATCGATTTTCTTGTACATACACATTTAGCAATCGATATCGAAATGCTCAAATCATTAGTTCAACATATTTGAGTAAATTAACCTTCATTAACGTACTGAAATTTATATAAAGCCATAACAGCATAACGGCAGTGCATTTTGAAGAATTACGTTATCTTATATTTAGGTATAAAGTCGATTTTCTTGTATATACACATTTAGCAATCGATATCGAAAATCTTCAAATCATTAGTTTAACATATTTAAGTTAATTAACCTTCTTTAACGCACTGACGTCTTCATAAGGCCTTAGCGGTATAACTGCAGTGCATTTAGAAGAATTCCGTATTCTTATATTTAGGTATAAAGTCGATTTTGTTGTATATACACATTTAGCAAGCGATATCGAGATGCTTCAACTCATTAGTTTAACATATTTGAGTAATAAACCTTCTTTAAACAAACTGAAGTTGTCATAAATCCATGGCGGCATAACGGCAGTGCATGTAGAAGAATTCCGTTATCTTATATTTAGGTATAAAGTCGATTTTCTTGTATATACCATTTAGCAATCGATATCGAAATGCTTCAAATCATTAGTTTAACATATTAAGTTAATAAACCTTCTTTAACGCACTGAAGTTAATATAAAGCCATGGCGGCATAACGGCAGTGCATTTAGAAGAATTCCGTTATCTTATATTTAGGTATAAATCGATTTTCTTGTATATACCATTTAGCAATCGATACGAAATGCTTCAAATATGTTTAGCATTAATTAACCTTTTTAACTACTGAAGTTTACATAAAGCCATAACGGCATAACGGCAGTTATTTGTGAATTCCGTAACTTTATTTAGGTATAAATCGATTTTCTTGTAATACACATTTAGCAATCGATATCGAAATCTCAAATCATTAGTTTAACATATTTAGTAAATTAACCTTCATTAACGTAATGAATTATATAAAGCCATGCGGCATAACGCAGTGCATTTGAAGAATTCCGTTATCTTATATTTAGGTATAAAGTCGATTTTCTTGTATATACACATTTAGCAATCGATATCGAAATCTTCAAATCATTAGTTTAACATATTTAAGTTAATTAACCTTCTTTAACGCACTGACGTCTTCATAAGGCCTTAGCGGTATAACTGCAGTGCATTTAGAAGAATTCCGTATTCTTATATTTAGGTATAAAGTCGATTTTGTTGTATATACACATTTAGCAAGCGATATCGAGATGTTCAACTCATTAGTTTAACATATTTGAGTAATAAACCTTCTTTAAAAATGAAGTTGTCATAAATCCATGGCGGCATAACGGCAGTGCATGTAGAAGAATTCCGTTATCTTATATTTAGGTATAAAGTCGATTTTCTGTATATACCATTTAGCAATCGATATCGAAATGCTTCAAATCATTAGTTTAATATATTAAAGTTAATAAAGCTTCTTTAACGCACTGAAGTTAACATAAAGCCATGGCGGCATAACGGCAGTGCATGTAGAAGATTTCCGTAATCTTATATTTAGGTATAAAGTCGATTTTCGTGTATATACTCATTTAGCAATCGATATCGAAATGCTTCAAATCATTAGTTTAATATATTAAAGTTAATAAAGCTTCTTTAACGCACTGAAGTTAACATAAAGCCATGGCGGCATAACGGCAGTGCATGTAGAAGATTTCCGTAATCTTATATATAGGTATAAAGTCGATTTTCTTGTATATACACATTTAGCAATCGATATCGAAAATCTTCAAATCATTAGTTTAACATATTTAAGTTAATTAACCTTCATTAACGTAATGAAGGTGATATAAAGCCATGGCGGCATAACGACAGTGCATTTAGAAAAATTCCGTAATCTTATATTTAGGTATAAAGTCGATTTTCTTGTATATACACATTTAGCAATCAATATCGAAATGCTTCAAATCATTAGTTTAACATACTTAAGTTAATAAACCTTCTTTAACGCACTGACGTCTTCATAAGGCCTTAGCGGTATAACTGCAGTGCATATAGAAGAATTCCGTATTCTTATATTTAGGTATAAAGTCGATTTTGTTGTATATACACATTTAGCAAGCGATATCGAGATGCTTCAACTCATTAGTTTAACATATTTGAGTTAATAAACCTTCTTTAACAAACTGAAGTTGTCATAAATCCATGGCGGCATAACGGCAGTGCATGTAGAAGAATTCCGTTATCTTATATTTAGGTATAAAGTCGATTTTCTTGTATATACACATTTAGCAATCGATATCGAAATGCTTCAAATCATTAGTTTAACATATCTAAGTTAATA
>CM050324.1:13637002-13660149 GCA_027475135.1 Bactrocera correcta
CGATATCGAAATGCTTCAAATCATTAGTTTAAAATATTTAAGTTAATAAACCTTCTTTAACGTACTTTAAGTTGATATAAAGCCTTGGCGGCATAACGGCAGTGCATGTAGAAGAATTCCGTTATCTTATATTTAGGT
This sequence comes from Bactrocera correcta, assembly GCA_027475135.1. Lineage (NCBI taxonomy): Eukaryota > Metazoa > Arthropoda > Insecta > Diptera > Tephritidae > Bactrocera > Bactrocera correcta. The sequence continues at coordinate 13,637,141 of CM050324.1, forward strand.
ATAAAGTCGATTTTCTTGCATATTTCACATTTAGCAATCGATATCGAAATGCTTTAAACTATTAGTTTAACATATTTAAAATAATTAACCTTCTTTTTAAAGTAATTTAAAATGATATAAAGCCATGGCGGCATAACGACAGTGCATGTAGGGAAAAATTCCGTAATCTTATATTTAGGTATAAAGTCGATTTTCTTGTATATATACATTTAGCAATCGATATCGAAATGCTTCAAATCATGGGTTTAACATATTTAAGTAAAATTTAACCTTTTTTCTTACTGAAGTCTACAAAAGCCTTAACGGCATAACGGCAGTGCATTTGGAAGAATTCCGTAATCTTATATTTAGGTATTAAATCGAAATTTTTTTTACCAAAATTTCAATGTTCGGTTCAAAATGTGTTTTAACAAATTTAAGTTACGATTTAGGCCTCATTTCTGTTGAAGGCTACTAAATTAAGCAAAATTGCGTGCATTTGGGGTTGAAGAGCAATTTAGGAAGCCGTTTATGAATGCCATTTTCAAACCCGAAAATGCCTTTAAATATGAGTTTGTACGCTGGTGGAATAATTGGACCGTATTTTTTCAAAGTGCTGTTGGACGGGAAAAGTTACGGTGATATGAAGAATTCCCCTAAACTTCGATTTTCTAAAAACTTTTTGTTTGCCAAGCAATCGAAGAAACTTGAACTTGTTTAACAAAGTTTGTTTCAACACTTATGAAGCTACAAAACCAACAGGGTCGGGGGATTCGATTCCAATTTTTTGAGGGAAAACTTTTTTGTACAACAATTTCGCAAGAAATACCCGAAGTTGGCCCTCAAATCATGCGATTTAACCATTTAAAACTAAATTTTTTGTGGCTTTCTCAAGTCTAAAAAACCTTAAAAGAAATAAGCCAGGGAAAGATTCCAAACTTTGGTATAAACATTTTTTGAAGAAATTTTGCTATTCCGTATCGAAATGCTTTGAAAAAGTTTAACAAAATTGAACTTTCCGAATCTACAAACCTAAACGGGAACGGCAGGGAACATTTAAATTGAATCTTATCTTCAAAAAGTCGATTGTTTATTTTAATACAATCTTAACGATATCAAATTGAAAACCATGAGTTTTAAATTTTAAGTTTTTTTTTTTTAAAAAAAGTTATCCAAAGGGGTCTTAAAGAATTCCAACTATATTTATATAAGCATTTATACAATTTCAACATCGAAAAGCTTCAAATCATGAGTTTAACATATTTAAGATAATTAACCGTCTTTATCTTACTGAAGTCTACAAAAGCCTTAACGGCATAACGGAAGTGCATTTAGAAGAATTCCGTAATCCTCTATTTAGGTATAAAATCGATTTTTTTTGTATATACTCATTTAGCAATCCATATCGAAATGCTTCGAATCATTAGTTTAACATATTTAAGTTAATAAACCCTTTTTTAACTTACTGAAGTTACAAAAGCCATGACGGCATAACGGCAGTGCATTTCGAAGAATTCCGTAATCTTATATTTAGGTATAAAGTCGATTTTCTTGTATATACACATTTAGCAATCGATATCGAAATGCTTCAAATCATGAGGGTTTAACATATTTAAGTAAATTAATTCTCTTTTTCTTACTGAAGTCTACAAAAGCCTTAACGGCATAACGGCAGTGCATTAGGAAGAGTTCCGTAATCTTATATTTAGGTATAAAGTCGATTTTCTTGTATATATACATTTAGCAATCGATATCGAAATGCTTCAAATCATGAGGGTTTTAAAATATTTAAGTAAAATTTAATCCTCTTTTTCTTACTGAAGTCTACAAAAGCCTTAACGGCATAACGGCAGTGCATTTAGGGAAAAATTCCGTAATCTTATATTTAGGTATAAAGTCGATTTTCTTGTATATACACATTTAGCAAGCGATATCGAAATTTCTTCAAATCATTAGTTTAATATATTTAAGTTAATTAACCTTCTTTAACGTATTGAAGTTTATATAAAGCCATTTGCGGCATAACGGCAGTGCATTTAGAAGAATTCCGTAATCTTATATTTAGGTATAAAGTCGATTGTCTTGTATATACACATTTAGCAACCGAAACGAAATGCTTCAAATCATTAGTTTAACATATTTAAGTAAATTAACCTCTTTTTTCTTAATGAAGTCTATAAAAGCCTTAACGGCATAACGGCAGTGCATTTAGAAGAACTACGTAATCTTATATTTAGGGGATAAATTCGATTTTCTTCTATATACCATTTAGCAATCGATATCGAAATGCTTCAAATCATTAGTTAACATATTTAAGTTAATTAAACCTTCTTTAACGTATTGAAGGTGATACAAAGCCATAACGGCATAACGACAGTACATTTCGGGAAAAATTCCGTAATCTTATTTTTTAGGTATAAAGTCGATTTTCTTGTATATACACATTTAGCAATCGATATCGAAATGCTTCAAATCATTAGTTTAACATATTTAAGTAAATTAATCCTCTTTTTCTTACTGAAGTCTGCAAAAGCCTTAACGGCATAACGGCAGTGCATTTAGGGAAAAATTCCGTAATCTTATATTCAGGTATTAAGTCGATTTTCTTGTATATACGTATTTAGCAGTCGACATCGAAATGCTTCAAATCATGAGTTTAACATATTTAAAATAATTAACCCCTTTTTTATTTTACTGAAGGGGATACAAAAGCCAACGGCATAACGACAGTACATTTAGGGAAAAATTCCGTAATCTTATATTTAGGTATAAAGTCGATTTTCTTGTATATACACCCTTTAGCAATCCATATCGAAATGCTTCAAATCATTAGTTTAACATATTTAAGTTAATTAACCCTCTTTATCTTACTCAAGTCTACAAAAGCCTTAACGGCATAACGGCAGTGCATTTCGAAGAATTCCGTAATCTTATATTTAGGTATAAAGTCGATTTTCTTGTATATACTCATTTAGCAATCGATATCGAAATGCTTCAAATCATTAGTTTAACATATTTAAGTTAATTAACCTTCTTTAACGTAATGAAGGTGATATAAAGCCATGGCAGGGATAACGGCAGTGCATTTAGGGAAAAATTCCGTAATCTTATATTTAGGTATAAAGCCGATTTTCTTGTATATACGCATGTTTGCAATCGATATCGAAATCCTTCAAATCATTAAATTAACATATTTAAGTTAATTAACCTTCTTTAACGTAATGAAGGTGATATAAAGCCATTTACGACATAACGGCAGTGCATTTCGAAGAATTCCGTAATCTTATATTTAGGTATAAAGTCGACTTTTTTTGTATATACTCATTTAGCAATCGATATCGAAATGCTTCAAATCATTAGGGTTTTAAAAAATTTAAGTTAATAAACCTTCTTTAACGAACTGAAGTTGGCATAAAGCCATGGCGGCATAACTGCAGTGCATTTAGAAGAATTCCGTAATCTTATATTTAGGTATAAAGTCGATTTTCTTGTACATACACATTTAGCAATCGATATCGAAATGCTTAAATCATTAGTTTAACATATTTTTAAATTAATTAACCTTCTTTAACGTAATGAAGGTGATATAAAGCCAAGGCGGCATAACGACAGTACATTTGGAAGAATTCCGTAATCTTATATTTAGATATGAATTCGATTTTCTTGTTTTATACACATATTTGCAATCGATATCGAAATGCCTTTAAATCATTGGTTTAACATATTTAAGTTAATAAACCTTCTTTAACGAACTGAACATAAAGCCATAACGGCATAACGGCAGTGCATCTAGAAGAATTCCGTAATCTTATATTTAGGTATAAAGTCGATTTTCTTGTATATACACATTTAGCAATCGATATCGAAATGCTTCAAATCATTAGTTTAACATATTTAAGTTAATTAACCTTCTTTAACGAACAGAAGTTGGCGTAAAGCCATGGCGGCACAACGGCAGTGCATTTAGAAGAATACCGTAATCTTTTATTTATGTATAAAGTTTGATTTTCTTATATATACACATTTAGCAATCGATATCGAAATGCTTCAAATCATTAGTTTAACATATTTAAGTTAATTAATCTTCTTTAACGAACAGAAGTTGGCATAAAGCATTAGCGGCATAACGGCAGTGCATTTAGAAGAATTCCGTAATCTTATATTTAGGTATAAAGTCGATTTTCTTGTATATACACATTTAGCAATCGATATCGAAATGCTTCAAATCATTAGTTTAACATATTTAAGTTAATAAACCTTCTTTAACGATCTGAAGTTTGCATAAAGCCATGACGGCATAACGGCAGTGCATGTAGAAGAATTCCGTAATCTTATATTTAGGTATAAAGTCGATTTTCTTGTATATACACATATAGCTATCGATATCGAAATGCTTCAAATCATTAGTTTAACAGATTTAAGTTAATAAACCTTCTTTATCGAACGCAAGTTGGCTTAAAACCTTGGCGGCATAACGGCAGTGCATTTAGAAGAATTCTGTAATCTTATATTTAGGTATAAAGTCGATTTTCTTGTATATACACATTTAGCAATCGATATCGAGATGGTTCAACTCATTAGTTTAACATATTTAAGTTAATAAACCTTCTTTAACGATCTGAAGTTTGCAGATAGCCATGACGGCATAACGGCAGTGCATGTAGAAGGATTCCGTAATCTTATATTTAGGTATAAAGTCGATTTTCTTGTATATACACATTTAGCTATCGATATCGAGATGGTTCAACTCATTAGTTTAACATATTTAAGTTAATAAACCTTCTTTAACGATCTAAAGTTTGCATATAGCCATGACCGCATAACGGCAGTGCATGTAGAAGAATTCCGTTAGGTTATATTTAGGTATAAATTCGATTTTCTTGTATATACACATTTAGCAATCGATAACGAAATGCTTCAAATCATTAGTTTAACATATTAAGTTAATAATCATTTTTTAGCTTACCGAAGTCTACATAAAGCCTTAACGGTATAACGGCAGTGCATTTAGAAGAATTCCGTAATGTTATAATTTTATATTTAGGTATAAAGTCGATTTTCTTGTATTTACACATTTAGCCATCGATATCGAAATGCTTCAAATCATTAAATTAAAATATTTAAGTTAATTAACCTTCTCTAACGTATTGAAGTTGATGTAAAGCCTTGGCGGCATAACGGCAGTGCATGTAGAAGAATTCCGTAATTTTATAATTTTATATTTAGGTATAAAGTCGATTTTCTTGCATTTGCACATTTAGCAATCGATATCGAAATGCTTTAAACTATTAGTTTAACATATTTAAAATAATTAACCTTTTTTAGCGTAATGAGAGTGATATAAAGCCATGGCGGCATAACGACAGTACCTGTGGAAGAATTCCGTAATCTTATATTTAGGTATAAAGTCGATTTATACATTTCGCAATCGATATCGAAATGCTTCAAATCATGGGTTTAACATATTTAAGTAAATTAATCCTCTTTTTCTTACTGAAGTCTACAAAAGCCTTAACGGCATAACGGCAGTGCATTTGGAAGAGTTCCGTAATCTTATATTTAGGTATTAAGTCGATTTTATTGTATATACGCATTTAGCAATCGACATCGAAAAGCTTCAAATCATGAGTTTAACATATTTAGGATAATTAACCGTCTTTATCTTACTGAAGTCTACAAAAGCCTTAACGGCATAACGGAAGTGCATTTAGAAGAATTCCGTAATCCTCTATTTAGGTATAAAATCGATTTTTTTGTATATACTCATTAAGCAATCCATATCGAAATGCTTCGAATCATTAGTTTAACATATTTAAGTTAATTAACCCTCTTTATCTTACTGAAGTCTACAAAAGCCTTAACGGCATAACGGCAGTGCATTTCGAAGAATTCCGTAATCTTATATTTAGGTATAAAGTCGATTGTCTTGTATATACACATTTAGCAACCGATATCGAAATGCTTCAAATCATTAGTTTAACATATTTAAGTAAATTAATCCTCTTATTCTTAATGAAATCTATAAAAGCCTTAACGGCATAACGGCAGTGCATTTAGAAGAACTACGTAGTCTTATATTTGGGTATGAATTCGATTTTCTTCTATATATCCATTTAGCAGTCGATATCGAAATGCTTCAAATCATTAGTGTAACATATTTAAGTTAATAAACCTTCTTTAACGTATTGAAGGTGATACAAAGCCATGGCGGCATAACGACAGTACATTTGGAAGAATTCCGTAATCTTTTATTTAGGTATAAAGTCGATTTTCTTGTATATACACATTTAGCAATCGATATCGAAATGCTTCAAATCATTAGTTTAACATATTTAAGTAAATTAATCCTCTTTTTCTTACTGAAGTCTGCAAAAGCCTTAACGGCATAACGGCAGTGCATTTGGAAGAGTTCCGTAATCTTATATTCAGGTATTAAGTCGATTTTGTTGTATATACGTATTTAGCAGTCGACATCGAAATGCTTCAAATCGTGAGTTTAACATATTTAAAATAATTAACTCTCTTTATTTTACTGAAGTCTACAAAAGCCTTAACGGCATAACGGCAGTGCATTTAGAAGAATTCCGTAATCTTATATTTAGGTATAAAGTCGATTTTCTTGTATATACCCATTTAGCAATCCATATCGAAATGCTTCGAATCATTAGTTTAACATATTTAAGTTAATTAACCCTCTTTATCTTACTCAAGTCTACAAAAGCCTTAACGGCATAACGGCAGTGCATTTCGAAGAATTCCGTAATCTTATATTTAGGTATAGAGTCGATTTTCTTGTATATACTCATTTAGCAATCGATATCGAAATGCTTCAAATCGTTAGTTTAACATATTTAAGTTAATTAACCTTCTTTAACGTAATGAAGGTGATATAAAGCCATGGCAGCTTAACGACAGTGCATTTGGAAGAATTCCGTAATCTTATATTTAGGTATAAAGCCGATTTTGTTGTATATACGCATGTAGCAATCGATATCGAAATCCTTCAAATCATTAGATTAACATATTTAAGTTAGTTAACCTTCTTTAACGTAATGAAGGTGATATAAAGCCATAACGGCATAATGGGAGTGTATTTCGATGAATTCCGTAATCTTATATTTAGGTATAAAGTCGACTTTCTTGTATATACTCATTTAGCAATCGATATCGAAATGCTTCAAATCATTGGTTTAAAATATTTAAGTTCATAAACCTTCTTTAACGAACTGAAGTTGGCATAAAGCAATGGCGGCATAACAGCAGTGCATTTAGAAGAATTCCGTAATCTTATATTTAGGTATAAAGTCGATTTTCTTGTACATACACATTTAGCAATCGATATCGAGATGCTGTAAATCACTAGTTTAACATTTTTAAGTTAATTAGCCTTCTTTAACGTAATGAAGGTGATATAAAGCCATGGCGGCATAACGACAGTACATTTGGAAGTATTCCGTAATCTTATGTTTAGATATGAATTCGATTTTCTTTTATATACACATATAGCTATCGATATCGAAATGCTTCAAATAACTGGTTTAACATATTTAAGTTAATAAACCTTCTTTAACGAACTGAACATAAATCCATAACGGCACAACGGCAGTGCATCTAGAATAATTCCGTTATCTTATATTAATGTATAAAGTCGATTTTGTTGTATATACACATTTAGCAATCGATATCGAAATGCTTCAAATCATTAGTATAGCATATTTAAGTTAATTAATCTTCTTTAACGAACAGAAGTTGGCGTAAAGCCATGGCGGCACAACGGCAGTGCATTTAGAAGAATTCCGTGATCTTATATTTATGTATAAAGTCGATTTTCTTATATATACACATTTAGCAATCGATATCGAAATGCTTCAAATCATTAGTTTAGCATATTTAAGTTAAATAATCTTCTTTAACGAACAGAAGTTGGCGTAAAGCATTGGCGGCATAACGGCAGTGCATTTAGAAGAATTCCGTAATCTTTTATTTAGGTATAAAGTCGATTTTCTTGTATATACACATTTAGCAATCGATATCGAGATGGTTCAACTCATTAGTTTAACATATTTAAGTTAATAAACCTTCTTTAACGATCTGAAGTTTGCATATAGTCATGACGGCATAACGGCAGTGCATGTAGAAGAATTCCGTAATCTTATATTTGGGTATAAAGTCGATTTTCTTGTATATACACATATAGCTATCGATATCGAAATGCTTCAAATCATTAGTTTAACATATTTAAGTTAATAAACCTTCTTTATCGAACGCAAGTTGGCTTAAAACCTTGGCGGCATAACGGCAGTGCATTTAGAAGAATTCTGTAATCTTATATTTAGGTATAAAGTCGATTTTCTTGTATATACACATTTAGCAATCGATATCGAGATGGTTCAACTCATTAGTTTAACATATTTAAGTTAATAAACCTTCTTTAACGATCTGAAGTTTGCATATAGCCATGACGGCATAACGGCAGTGCATGTAGAAGAATTCCGTAATCTTATATTTAGGTATAAAGTCGATTTTCTTGTATATACACATTTAGCTATCGATATCGAGATGGTTCAACTCATTAGTTTAACATATTTAAGTTAATAAACCTTCTTTAACGATCTGAAGTTTGCATATAACCATGACGGCAAACGGCAGTGCATGTAGAAGAATTCCGTTAGGTTATATTTAGGTATAAATTCGATTTTCTTGTATATACACATTTAGCAATCGATAACGAAATGCTTCAAATCATTAGTTTAACATATTAAGTTAATAATCATTTTTTAGCTTACCGAAGTCTACATAAAGCCTTAACGGTATAACGGCAGTGCATTTAGAAGAATTCCGTAATGTTATAATTTTATATTTAGGTATAAAGTCGATTTTCTTGTACATACACATTTAGCAATCGATATCGAGATGCTGTAAATCATTAGTTTAACATTTTTAAGTTAATTAGCCTTCTTTAACGTAATGAAGGTGATATAAAGCCATGGCGGCATAACGACAGTACATTTGGAAGTATTCCGTAATCTTATGTTTAGATATGAATTCGATTTTCTTTTATATACACATATAGCTATCGATATCGAAATGCTTCAAATAACTGGTTAAACATATTTAAGTTAATAAACCTACTTTAACGAACTGAACATAAATCCATAACGGCATAACGGCAGTGCATCTAGAATAATTCCGTTATCTTATATTAATGTATAAAGTCGATTTTGTTGTATATACACATTTAGCAATCGATATCGAAATGCTTCAAATCATTAGTTTAGCATTTTTAAGTTAATTAATCTTCTTTAACGAACAGAAGTTGGCGTAAAGCCATGGCGGCACAACGGCAGTGCATTTAAAAGAATTCCGTAATCTTATATTTATGTATAAAGTCGATTTTCTTATATATGCACATTTAGCAATCGATATCGAAATGCTTCAAATCATTAGTTTAGCATATTTAAGTTAATTAATCTTCTTTAACGAACAGAAGTTGGCGTAAAGCTTTGGCGGCATAACGGCAGTGCATTTAGAAGAATTCCGTAATCTTATATTTAGGTATAAAATCGATTTTCTTGTATATACACATTTAGCAATCGATATCGAGATGGTTCAACTCATTAGTTTAACATATTTAAGTTAATAAACCTTCTTTAACGATCTGAAGTTTGCATATAGCCATGACGGCATAACGGCAGTGCATGTAGAAGAATTCCGTAATCTTATATTTGGGTATAAAGTCGATTTTCTTGTATATACACATATAGCTATCGATATCGAAATGCTTCAAATCATTAGTTTAACATATTTAAGTTAATAAACCTTCTTTATCGAACGCAAGTTGGCTTAAAACCTTGGCGGCATAACGGCAGTGCATTTAGAAGAATTCTGTAATCTTATATTTAGGTATAAAGTCGATTTTCTTGTATATACACATTTAGCAATCGATATCGAGATGGTTCAACTAATTAGTTTAACATATTTAAGTTAATAAACCTTCTTTAACGATCTGAAGTTTGCATATAGCCATGACGGCATAACGGCAGTGCATGTAGAAGAATTCCGTAATCTTATATTTAGGTATAAAGTCGATTTTCTTGTATATACACATTTAGCTATCGATATCGAGATGGTTCAACTCATTAGTTTAACATATTTAAGTTAATAAACCTTCTTTAACGATCTAAAGTTTGCATATAGCCATGACGGCGAAACGGCAGTGCATGTAGAAGAATTCCGTTAGGTTATATTTAGGTATAAATTCGATTTTCTTGTATATACACATTTAGCAATCGATAACGAAATGCTTCAAATCATAAGTTTAACATATTAAGTTAATAATCATTTTTTAGCTTACCGAAGTCTACATAAAGCCTTAACGGTATAACGGCAGTGCATTTAGAAGAATTCCGTAATGTTATAATTTTATATTTAGGTATAAAGTCGATTTTCTTGTATTTACACATTTAGCCATCGATATCGAAATGCTTCAAATCATTAGTTTAAAATATTTAAATTAATTAACCTTCTTTAACGTATTGAAGTTGATATAAAGCCTTGGCGGCATAACGGCAGTGCATGTAGAAGAATTCCGTAATGTTATAATTTTATATTTAGGTATAAAGTCGATTTTCTTGCATTTGCACATTTAGCAATCGATATCGAAATGCTTTAAACTATTAGTTTAACATATTTAAAATAATTAACCTTTTTTAGCGTAATGAGAGTGATATAAAGCCATGGCGGCATAACGACAGTACCTGTGGAAGAATTCCGTAATCTTATATTTAGGTATAAAGTCGATTTATACATTTCGCAATCGATATCGAAATGCTTCAAATCATGGGTTTAACATATTTAAGTAAATTAATCCTCTTTTTCTTACTGAAGTCTACAAAAGCCTTAACGGCATAACGGCAGTGCATTTGGAAGAGTTCCGTAATCTTATATTTAGGTATTAAGTCGATTTTATTGTATATACGCATTTAGCAATCGACATCGAAAAGCTTCAAATCATGAGTTTAACATATTTAAGATAATTAACCGTCTTTATCTTACTGAAGTCTACAAAAGCCTTAACGGCATAACGGAAGTGCATTTAGAAGAATTCCGTAATCCTCTATTTAGGTATAAAATCGATTTTTTTGTATATACTCATTTAGCAATCCATATCGAAATGCTTCGAATAATTAGTTTAACATATTTAAGTAAATTAATCCTCTTATTCTTAATGAAGTCTATAAAGGCCTTAACGGCATAACGGCAGTGCATTTAGAAGAACTACGTAGTCTTATATTTGGGTATGAATTCGATTTTCTTCTATATATCCATTTAGCAGTCGATATCGAAATGCTTCAAATCATTAGTTTAACATATTTAAGTAAATTAATCCTCTTTTTCTTACTGAAGTCTGCAAAAGCCTTAACGGCATAACGGCAGTGCATTTGGAAGAGTTCCGTAATCTTATATTCAGGTATTAAGTCGATTTTGTTGTATATACGTATTTAGCAGTCGACATCGAAATGCTTCAAATCATGAGTTTAACATATTTAAAATAATTAACTCTCTTTATTTTACTGAAGTCTACAAAAGCCTCAACGGCATAACGGCAGTGCATTTAGAAGAATTCCGTAATCTTATATTTAGGTATAAAGTCGATTTTCTTGTATATACCCATTTAGCAATCGATATCGAAATGCTTCAAATCGTTAGTTTAACATATTTAAGTTAATTAACCTTCTTTAACGTAACGAAGGTGATATAAAGCCATGGCAGCTTAACGACAGTGCATTTGGAAGAATTCCGTAATCTTATATTTAGGTATAAAGCCGATTTTGTTGTATATACGCATGTAGCAATCGATATCGAAATCCTTCAAATCATTAGATTAACATATTTAAGTTAGTTAACCTTCTTTAACGTAATGAAGGTGATATAAAGCCATAACGGCATAATGGGAGTGTATTTCGATGAATTCCGTAATCTTATATTTAGGTATAAAGTCGACTTTCTTGTATATACTCATTTAGCAATCGATATCGAAATGCTTCAAATCATTGGTTTAAAATATTTAAGTTCATAAACCTTCTTTAACGAACTGAAGTTGGCATAAAGCAATGGCGGCATAACAGCAGTGCATTTAGAAGAATTCCGTAATCTTATATTTAGGTATAAAGTCGATTTTCTTGTACATACACATTTAGCAATCGATATCGAGATGCTGTAAATCATTAGTTTAACATTTTTAAGTTAATTAACCTTCTTTAACGTAATGAAGGTGATATAAAGCCATGGCGGCATAACGACAGTACATTTGGAAGTATTCCGTAATCTTATGTTTAGATATGAATTCGATTTTCTTTTATATACACATATAGCTATCAATATCGAAATGCTTCAAATAACTGGTTTAACATATTTAAGTTAATAAACCTTCTTTAACGAACTGAACATAAATCCATAACGGCATAACGGCAGTGCATCTAGAATAATTCCGTTATCTTATATTAATGTATAAAGTCGATTTTGTTGTATATACACATTTAGCAATCGATATCGAAATGCTTCAAATCATTAGTTTAGCATATTTAAGTTAATTAATCTTCTTTAACAAACAGAAGTTGGCGTAAAGCCATGGCGGCACAACGGCAGTGCATTTAGAAGAATTCTGTAATCTTATATTTATGTATAAAGTCGATTTTCTTATATATACACATTTAGCAATCGATATCGAAATGCTTCAAATCATTAGTTTAGCATATTTAAGTTAATTAATCTTCTTTAACGAACAGAAGTTGGCGTAAAGCATTGGCGGCATAACGGCAGTGCATTTAGAAGAATTCCGTAATCTTATATTTAGGTATAAAGTCGATTTTCTTGTATATACACATTTAGCAATCGATATCGAGATGGTCCAACTCATTAGTTTAACATATTTAAGTTAATAAACCTTCTTTAACGATCTGAAGTTTGCATATAGCCATGACGGCATAACGGCAGTGCATGTAGAAGAATTCCGTAATCTTATATTTGGGTATAAAGTCGATTTTCTTGTATATACACATTTAGCTATCGATATCGAAATGCTTCATATCATTAGTTTAACATATTTAAGTTAATAAACCTTCTTTATCGAACGCAAGTTGGCTTAAAACCTTGGCGGCATAACGGCAGTGCATGTAGAAGAATTCCGTAATCTTATATTTAGGTATAAAGTCGATTTTCTTGTATATACACATTTAGCAATCGATATCGAGATGGTTCAACTCATTAGTTTAACATATTTAAGTTAATAAACCTTCTTTAACGATCTGAAGTTTGCATATAGCCATGACGGCATAACGGCAGTGCATGTAGAAGAATTCCGTTAGGTTATATTTAGGTATAAAGTCGATTTTCTTGTATATACACATTTAGCAATCGATAACGAAATGCTTTAAATCATTAGTTTAACATATTAAGTTAATAATCATTTTTTAGCTTACCGAAGTCTACATAAAGCCTTAACGATATAACGGCAGTGCATTTAGAAGAATTCCGTAATGTTATAATTTTATATTTAGGTATAAAGTCGATTTTCTTGTATTTACACATTTAGCCATCGATATCGAAATGCTTCCAACCATTAGTTTAACATATTTAAAATAATTTGCCTTCTGTAACGTATTGAAGGTGATATAAAGCCATGGCGGCATAACGACAGTACATGTGGAAGAATTCCGTAATCATATATTTAGGTATAAAGTCGATTTTCTTGTATATACACATTTTGCAATCGATATCAAAATGCTTCAAATAACTGGTTTAGCATATTTAAGTTAATTAACTTTCTTTATCTTACTGAAGTTTACATAAAGCCATAACGACATAACGGCAGTATATGTTGCAGAATTCCGTAATCTTATATTTAGGTATAAAGTCGATTTTATTGTACATACACATTAAGCAATCGATATCGAAATGCTTCACCTTATAAGTTTAACATATTTAAGTTAATAAACCTTCTTTAACGTACTGAAATTTATATAAAGCCATAACGGCATAACGGCAGTGTATTTCGAAGAATTCCGTAATCTTATATTTATATATAAAGCCGAATTTGTTGTATATACGCATTTAGCAATCGATATCGAAATTCTTCAAATCATTAGTTTAACATATTTAAAATAATTAACCTTCTCTAACGTAATGAAGGTGATATAAAGCCATGGCGACCTAACGACAGTGCATTTAGAAGAATTCCGTAATCTTATATTTAGGTATAAATTCGATTTTGTTGTATATATTCATTTAGCAATCGATATCGAAATGCTTCAAATCATGGGTTTAACATATTTAATAAATTAATCCTCTTTTTCTTACTGAAGTCTACAAAAGCCTTAACGGCATAACGGCAGTGCATTTGGAAGAGTTCCGTAATCGTATATTTAGGTATTAAGTCGATTTTATTGTATATACGCATTTAGCAATCGACATCGAAATGCTTCAAATCGTGAGTTTAACATATTTAAGATAATTAACCGTCTTTATCTTACTGAAGTCTACAAAAGCCTTAACGGCATAACGGAAGTGCATTTAGAAGAATTCCGTAATCCTCTATTTAGGTATAAAATCGATTTTTTTGCATATACTCATTTAGCAATCCATATCGAAATGCTTCGAATCATTAGTTTAACATATTTAAGTTAATTAACCCTCTTTATCTTACTGAAGTCTACAAAAGCCTTAACGGCATAACGGCAGTGCATTTCGAAGAATTCCGTTATCTTATATTTAGGTATAAAGTCGATTGTCTTGTATATACACATTTAGCAACCGATATCGAAATGCTTCAAATCATTAGTTTAACATATTTAAGTAAATTAATCCTCTTATTCTTAATGAAGTCTATAAAAGCCTTAACGGCATAACGGCAGTGCATTTAGAAGAACTACGTAGTCTTATATTTGGGTATGAATTCGATTTTCTTCTATATATCCATTTAGCAGTCGATATCGAAATGCTTCAAATCGTTAGTGTAACATATTTAAGTTAATAAACCTTCTTTATTGTATTGAAGGTGATACAAAGCCATGGCGGCATAACGACAGTACATTTGGAAGAATTCCGTAATCTTTTATTTAGGTATAAAGTCGATTTTCTTGTATATACACATTTAGCAATCGATATCGAAATGCTTCAAATCATTAGTTTAACATATTTAAGTAAATTAATCCTCTTTTTCTTACTGAAGTCTACAAAAGCCTTAACGGCATAACGGCAGTGCATTTGGAAGAGTTCCGTAATCTTATATTCAGGTATTAAGTCGATTTTGTTGTATATACGTATTTAGCAGTCGACATCGAAATGCTTCAAATCATGAGTTTAACATATTTAAAATAATTAACTCTCTTTATTTTACTGAAGTCTACAAAAGCCTTAACGGCATAACGGCAGTGCATTTAGAAGAATTCCGTAATCTTATATTTAGGTATAAAGTCGATTTTCTTGTATATACCCATTTAGCAATCCATATCGAAATGCTTCGAATCATTAGTTTAACATATTTAAGTTAATTAACCCTCTTTATCTTACTCAAGTCTACAAAAGCCTTAACGGCATAACGGCAGTGCATTTCGAAGAATTCCGTAATCTTATATTTAGGTATAAAGTCGATTTTCTTGTATATACTCATTTAGCAATCGATATCGAAATGCTTCAAATCGTTAGTTTAACATATTTAAGTTAACTAACCTTCTTTAACGTAATGAAGGTGATACAAAGCCATGGCAGCTTAACGACAGTGCATTTGGAAGAATTCCGTAATCTTATATTTAGGTATAAAGCCGATTTTGTTGTATATACGCATGTAGCAATCGATATCGAAATCCTTCAAATCATTAGATTAACATATTTAAGTTAGTTAACCTTCTTTAACGTAATGAAGGTGATATAAAGCCATAACGGCATAATCATTTAGCAATCGATATCGAAATGCTTCAAATCATTGGTTTAAAATATTTAAGTTCATAAACCTTCTTTAACGAACTGAATTTGGCATAAAGCAATGGCGGCATAACAGCAGTGCATTTAGAAGAATTCCGTAATCTTATATTTAGGTATAAAGTCGATTTTCTTGTACATACACATTTAGCAATCGATATCGAGATGCTGTAAATCATTAGTTTAACATTTTTAAGTTAATTAGCCTTCTTTAACGTAATGAAGGTGATATAAAGCCATGGCGGCATAACGACAGTACATGTGAAAGAATTCCGTAATCATATATTTAGGTATAAAGTCGATTTTCTTGTATTTACACATTTAGCCATCGATATCGAAATGCTTCAAACCATTAGTTTAATATATTTAAAATAATTTACCTTCTGTAACGTATTGAAGGTGATATAAAGCCATGGCGGCATAACGACAGTACATGTGAAAGAATTCCGTAATCATATATTTAGGTATAAAGTCGATTTTCTTGTATATACACATTTTGCAATCGATATCAAAATGCTTCAAATAACTGGTTTAGCATATTTAAGTTAATTAACTTTCTTTATCTTACTGAAGCTTACATAAAGCCATAACGACATAACGGCAGTATATGTTGCAGAATTCCGTAATCTTATATTTAGGTATAAAGTCGATTTTATTGTACATACACATTTAGCAATCGATATCGAAATGCTTCACCTTATAAGTTTAACATATTTAAGTTAATAAAACTTCTTTAACGTACTGAAATTTATATAAAGCCATAACGGCATAACGGCAGTGTATTTCGAAGAATTCCGTAATCTTATATTTATATATAAAGCCGAATTTGTTGTATATACGCATTTAGCAATCGATATCGAAATTCTTCAAATCATTAGTTTAACATATTTAAAATAATTAACCTTCTCTAACGTAATGAAGGTGATATAAAGCCATGGCGACCTAACGACAGTGCATTTAGAAGAATTCCGTAATCTTATATTTAGGTATAAATTCGATTTTGTTGTATATACGCATTTAGCAATCGATATCGAAATGCTTCAAATAACTGGTTTAGCATATTTAGGTTAATTAACCTTCTTTATCTTACTGAAGTTTACATAAAGCCATAACGGCATAACGGCAGTATATTTGGGTGAATTCCGTAAGCTTTTATTTAGGTATAAAATCGATTGTCTTGTACATATACATTAAGCAATCGATATCGAAATGCTCAAATCATTAGTTTAACATATTTGAGTAAATTAACCTTCTTTAACGTACTGAAATTTATATAAAGCCATAACAGCATAACGGCAGTGCATTTAGAAGAATTACGTTATCTTATATTTAGGTATAAAGTCGATTTCCTTGTATATACGCATTTAGCAATCGTTATCGACATGCTTCAAATCATTAGTTTAACATATTTAAGTTAATAAACCTTCTTTAACGTACTGAAATTTATCTAAAGCCATAGCGACATAACGGCAGTATATTTGGGTGAATTCCGTAATCTTTTACTTAGGTATAAAGTCGATTTTCTTGTATATACACATTTTGCAATCGATATCAAAATGCTTCAAATAATTGGTTTAGCATATTTAAGTTAATTAACTTTCTTTATCTTACTAAAGTTTACATAAAGCCATAACGACATAACGGCAGTATTTGTTGCAGAATTCCGTAATCTTATATTTAGGTATAAAGTCGATTTTATTGTACATACACATTTAGCAATCGATATCGAAATGCTTCAAATCATTAGTTTAGCATATTTAAGTAAATTAAACTTCTTTAGCGAACTGAAATTTATATAAAGCCATAGCGGCGTAACGGGAATGTATTTCGACGAATTCCGTAATCTTGTATTTAGATATAAAGTCGACTTTCATGTATATACTCATTTAGCAATCGACATCGAAATGCTTCAAATCATTAGATTAACATATTTAAGTTAGTTAACCTTCTTTAACGTAATGAAGGTGATATAAAGCCATAACGGCATAATGGGAGTGTATTTCGAAGAATTCCGTAACCTTATATTTAGGTATAAAGTCGACTTTCTTGTATATACTCATTTAGCAATCGATATCGAAATGCTTCAAATCATTAGTTTAATATATTTAAGTTAATAAAGCTTCTTTAACGCACTGAAGTTAGCATAAAGCCATGGCGGCATAACGGCAGTGTATGTAGAAGAATTCCGAAATCTTATATTTAGGTATAAAGTCGGTTTTTTTGTATATATACATATAGCAATCGATATCGAAATGCTTCAAATCATTGGTTAAAAATATTTAAGTTCATAAACCTTCTTTAACGAACTGAAGTGGGCATAAAGCAATGGCGGCATAACAGCAGTGCATTTAGAAGAATTCCGTAATCTTATATTTAGGTATAAAGTCGATTTTGTTGTATATACGCATTAAGCAATCGATATCGAAATGCTTCAAATAACTGGTTTAACATAAGTAAGTTAATTAACCTTCTTTAACGTAATGAAGGTGATATAAAGCCATAACGGCATAAAGGGAGTGTATTTCGATTTATTCCGTAATCTTATATTTAGCTATAAAGTCGACTTTCTTGTATATACTCATTTAGCAATCTATATCGAAATGCTTCAAATCATTGGTTTAAAATATTTAAGTTCATAAACCTTCTTTAACGAACTGAAGTTGGCATAAAGCAATGGCGGCATAACAGCAGTGCATTTAGAAGAATTCCGTAATCTTATATTTAGGTATAAAGTCGATTTTCTTGTACATACACATTTAGCAATCGATATCGAGATGCTGTAAATCATTAGTTTAACATCTTTAAGTTAATTAGCCTTCTTTAACGTAATGAAGGTGATATAAAGCCATGGCGGCATAACGACAGTACATTTGGAAGTATTCCGTAATCTTATGTTTAGATATGAATTCGATTTTCTTTTATATACACATATAGCTATCGATATCGAAATGCTTCAAATAACTGGTTTAACATATTTAAGTTAATAAACCTTCTTTAACGAACTGAACATAAATCCATAACGGCATAACGGCAGTGCATCTAGAATAATTCCGTTATCTTATATTAATGTATAAAGTCGATTTTGTTGTATATACACATTTAGCAATCGATATCGAAATGCTTCAAATCATTAGTTTAGCATATTTAAGTTAATTAATCTTCTTTAACGAACAGAAGTTGGCGTAAAGCCATGGCGGCACAACGGCAGTGCATTTAAAAGAATTCTGTAATCTTATATTTATGTATAAAGTCGATTTTCTTATATATACACATTTAGCAATCGATATCGAAATGCTTCAAATCATTAGTTTAGCATATTTAAGTTAATTAATCTTCTTTAACGAACGGAAATTGGCTTAAAGCCAAGGCGGCATAACGGCAGTGCCTTTAGAAGAATTCCGTAAACTTATATTTATGTATAAAGTCGACTTTCTTGTATATACACATTTAGCAATCGATATCGAGATGGTTCAACTCATTAGTTTAACATATTTAAGTTAATAAACCTTCTTTAACGATCTGAAGTTTGCATATAGCCATGACGGCATAACGGCAGTGCATGTAAAAGAATTCCGTAATCTTATATTTGGGTATAAAGTCGTTTTTCTTGTATATACACATATAGCTATCGATATCGAAATGCTTCAAATCATTAGTTTAACATATTTAAGTTAATAAACCTTCTTTATCGAACGCAAGTTGGCTTAAAACCTTGGCGGCATAACGGCAGTGCATTTAGAAGAATTCTGTAATCTTATATTTAGGTATAAAGTCGATTTTCTTGTATTAACACATTTAGCAATCGATATCGAAAATCTTCAAATCATTAGTTTAACATATTTAAGTTAATTAATCTTCTTTAACGAACAGAAGTTGGCGTAAAGCCATGGCGGCATAACGGCAGTGCATTTAGAAGAATTCCGTAATCTTATATCTAGGTATAAAGTCGATTTTCTTGTATATACACATTTAGCAATCGATATCGAGATGGTTCAACTCATTAGTTTAAAATATTTAAGTTAATAAACCTTCTTTAACGATCTGAAGTTTGCATATAGCCATGACGGCATAACGGCAGTGCATGTAGAAGAATTCCGTAATCTTATATTTAGGTATAAAGTCGATTTTCTTGTATATACACATTTAGCTATCGATATTGAAATGCTTCAATTCATTAGTTTAACATATTAAGTTAATAAACATTTTTTAGCTTACTGAAGTCTACATAAAGCCTTAACGGTATAACGGCAGTGCATTTAGAAGAATTCCGTAATGTTATAATTTTACATTTAGGTATAAAGTCGATTTTCTTGTATTTACACATTTAGCAATCGATATCGAAATGCTTCAAACCATTAGTTTAACATATTTAAAATAATTTACCTTCTTTAACGTATTGAAGGTGATATAAAGCCATGGCGGCATAACGACAGTACATGTGGAAGAATTTCGTAATCTTATATTTAGGTATAAAGTCGATTTTCTTGTATATACACATTTTTCAATCGATATCAAAATGCTTCAATAACTGGTTTAGTATATTTAGGTTAATTAACCTTCTTTATCTTACTGAAGTTTACATAAAGCCATAACGGCATAACGGCAGTATATTTGGGTGAATTCCGTAAGCTTTTATTTAGGTATAAAATCGATTTTCTTGTACATATACATTTAGCAATCGATATCGAAATGCTCAAATCATTAGCTTAACGTATTTGAGTAAATTAACCTTCTTTAACGTACTGAAATTTATATACAGCCATAACAGCATAACGGCAGTGCATTTAGAAGAATTACGTTATCTTATATTTAGGTATAAAGTCGATTTCCTTGTATATACGCATTTAGCAATCGATATCGACATGCTTCAAATCATTAGTTTAACATATTTACGTTAATAAACCTTCTTTAACGCACAGAAGTCTTCATAAAGCCTTAACGGTATAACTGCAGTGCATTTAGAAGAATTCCGTAATCTTATATTTAGGTATAAAGTCGATTTTGTTGTATATATTCATTTAGCAATCGATATCGAAATGCTTCAAATCATTAGTTTAATATATTTAAGTTAATAAAGCTTCTTTAACGCACTGAAGTTAACATAAAGCCATGGCGGCATAACGGCAGTGCATGTAGAAGAATTCCGTAATCTTATATTTAGGTATAAATTCGATTTTCTTGTATATACACATTTAGCAATCGATATCGAAATGCTTCAAATCATTAGTTTAACATATTTAAGTTAGTAAACCTTCTTTAACGCACTGACGTCTTCATAAAACCGTAACGGTATAACTGCAGTGCATTTAGAAGACTTCCGTATTCTTATATTTAGGTATAAAGTCGATTTTCTTGTACTTACATATTAAGCAATCGATATGGAAATGCTTCAAATCATTAGCTTAACGTATTCAAGTTAATTAACCCTCTTTGTCTTACTTAAGTCTACATAAAGCCTTAACGGCATAACGGCAGTGCATTTAGAAGAATTCCGTTATCTTATATTTAGGTATAAATTTGATTTTCTTGTATGTACACATTTAGCAAGCGATATCGAAATGCTTCAAATCATTAGTTTAACATATTTAAGTTAATTAACCTTCTTTAACGTATTGAAGTTGATATAAAGCCATGGCGGCATAACGGCAGTGCAATTAGAAGAAGTCCGTAGTCTTATACATACATACACATTTAGCAATGGATATCGAAATGCTTCAAATCATTAGTTTAACATATTTAAGTAAATTAATCCTCTTTTTCTTACTGAAGTCTACAAAAGCCTTAACGGCATAACGGCAGTGCATTTGGAAGAGTTCCGTAATCTTATATTTAGGTATTAAGTCGATTTTGTTGTATATACGCATTCAGCAATCGACATCGAAATGCTTCAAATCATGAGTTTCACATATTTAAGATAATTAACCCTCTTTATCTTACTGAAGTCTACAAAAGCCTTAACGGCATAACGGCAGTGCATTTAGAAGAATTCCGTAATCCTCTATTTAGGTATAAAGTCGATTTTTTTGTATATACTCATTTAGCAATCCATATCGAAATGCTTCGAATCATTAGTTTAACATATTTAAGTTAATTAACCCTCTTTATCTTACTGAAGTCTACAAAAGCCTTAACGGCATAACGGCAGTGCATTTCGAAGAATTCCGTAATCTTATATTTAGGTGTAAAGTCGATTTTCTTGTATATACTCATTTAGCAATCGATATCGAAATGCTTTAAATCATTAGTTTAACATATTTAAGTTAATTAACCTTCTTTAACGTAATGAAGGTGATATAAAGCCATGGCAGCATAACGACAGTGCATTTAGAAGAATTTCGTAATCTTATATTTAGGTATATAGTCGATTTTCTTGTATTTACACATTTAGCAATCGATATCGAAAATCTTCAAATCATTAGTTTAACATATTTAGGTTAATTAACCTTCTTTATCTTACTGAAGTTTACATAAAGCCATAACGACAAAACGGCAGTATATGTGGCAGAATTCCGTAATCTTATATTTAGGTATAAAGTCTATTTTATTGTACATACACATTTAGCAATCGATATCGAAATGCTTCATCTCATAAGTTTAACATATTTAAGTTAATAAACCTTCTTTAACGTACTGAAATTTATATAAAGCCATAACGGCATAACGGCAATGTATTTCGAAGAATTCCGTAATCTTATATTTAGATATAAAGCCGAATTTGTTGTATATACGCATTTAGCAATCGATATCGAAATTCTTCAAATCATTAGTTTAACATATTTAAAATAATTAACCTTCCCTAACGTAATGCAGGTGATATAAAGCCATGGCGGCCTAACGACAGTGCATTTAGAAGAATTCCGTAATCTTATATTTAGGTATAAATTCGATTTTGTTGTATATACGCATTTAGCAATCGATATCGAAATGCTTCAAATAACTGGTTTAGCATATTTAAGTTAATTAACCTTCTTTATCTTACTGAAGTTTACACAAAGCCATAACGGCATAACGGCAGTATATTTGGGTGAATTCCGTAAGCTTTTATTTAGGTA
>CM050324.1:13661149-13697417 GCA_027475135.1 Bactrocera correcta
TGTAAAAGAAAATCGAATTTATACCTAAACATAAGATTACGGAATTCTTTATGTAAACTTCAATATGATAAAGAAGGTTAATTAACTTTGATATGCTAAACCTGTTATTTGAAGCATTTCGATATCGATTGTAAAATGTGTATATACAAGAAAATCGAATGTATGCCTAAATATAAGAATACGGAATTCTTCCAAATGCACTGCCGTTATGGCTTTATGTCAACTTCAGTTCGCTAAAGGAGGTTTATTAACTTAAATATATTAAACCGGTTATCTGAAGCATTTCGATATCGATTGCGAAATGTATATATACAAGAAAATCGACTTTATACCTAAATATAAGACTACGGAATTCTTCTAAATGCACTGCCGTTATGCCGCCATGGCTTTAAGCCAACTTCCGTTCGTTAAAGAAGGTTTATTAACTTAAATATGTTAAACTAATGACTTGAAGCATTTCGATATCGATTGCAAAATGTGTGTATACAACAAAATCGATTTTATACATAAACATAAGATTACGGAATTCTTCTAAATGCACTGTAGTTATGCCGCCACGGCTTTATATCACCTTCATTACGTTAAAGAAGGTTAACTAACTTAAATATGTTAAACGAATGATTTGAAGCATTTCGATATCGATTGCTAAATGTGTGTGTACAACAAAATCGACTTTATACCCAAATATAAGATAACGGAATTCATATAAATATACTGCCGTTATGCCGTTATGGCTTTTTGTAAACTTCAGTAAGATAAAGAAGGTAAATTAACTTAAATATGCTAAACCAGTTATTAGATGCGTTTCGATATCGATTGCTTAATGTGTAAATACAAGAAAATCGAGTTTATACCTAAATGTAAGATTACGGAGTTCTTCCAAATGCACTGCCGTTATACCGTTATGGCTTTACGTACACTTCAGTAAGAAAAATATGGTTAATTAACTTAAATATGTTAAACTAATGAGTTGAACCATCTCGATATCGATTGCTAATGTGTATATACAACAAAATCGACTTTATACCTAAATATAAGATTACGGAATTCTTCTAAATGCACTGCCGTTATGCCGCTATGGCTTTAACCCAACTTCAGATCGTTAAAGAAGGTTTATTATCTTAAATATGTTAAACTAATGAGTTGAACCATCTCGGTATCGATTGCTAATGTGTATACACAACAAAATCGACTTTATACCTAAATATAAGATTGCGGAATTCTTCCAAATGCACTGCCGTTATACCGTTATGGCTTTACGTAAACTTCAGTAAAAAAAATAAGTTTAATTAACTTAAATATGTTAAACTAATGATTTGAAGCATCTCGGTATCGACTGCTAAATGTGTATATACAACAAAATCGACATTATACCTAAATATAAGTTTACGGAATTCTTCCAAATGCACTGCCGTTATATCGTTATGGCTTTATGTAAACTTCAGTAAGATAAAGAAGGTTAATTAACTTAAGTATGTTAAACTAATGATTTGAAGCATTTCGTTATCGATTGCTAAATGTGAATATACAAGAAAATCGACTTTATACATAAATATACGATAATGGAATTCTTCTAAATGCACTGCCGTTATGCCGTTATGGCTTTATGTTAACTACAGTTCGTTAAAGAAGGTTTATTAACTTAAATATGTTAAACCAGTTATTTGAAGCATTTCGATATCGATTGCTTAATGCATATATAAAAGAAAATCGACTTTATACCTAAATATAAGACTACGGAATTCTTCCAAATGTACTGTCGTTATGCCGCCATGGCTTTATATCAACTTCAATACGTTAAAGAAGGTTAATTAACTTAAATTTGTTAAACTAATGATTTGAAGCATTTCGATATCGCTTGCTGAATGTGTATGTAAAAGAAAATCGAATTTATACTTAAACATAAGATTACGGAATTCTTCTACATGCACTGTCGTTATGCCGCCATGGCTTTATATCAACTTCAATACGTTAAAGAAGGCTAATTTACTTAAATATGTTAAACTAATGATTTGAAGCATTTCGTTATCGATTGCGAAATGTGTATATACAGGAAAATCGACTTTATACCTAAATATAAGATTATGGAATTCTTCTAAATGCACCGCCATTATGCCGCCATGGCTTTATGCCAACTTCCGTTCGTTAAAGAAGGTTTATTAACTTAAATGTGTTAAACTAATGATTTGAAGCATTTCGATATCGATTGCTTAATGTGTATGTACAACAAAATCGACTTTATACCTAAATATAAGATAACGGAATTCATATAAATATACTGCCGTTATTCCGTTATGGCTTTATGTAAACTTCAATAAGATAAAGAAGGTTAATTAACTTAAATATGCTAAACCTGTTATTTGAAGCATTTCGATATCGATTGTAAAATGTGTATATACAAGAAAATCGAATTTATGCCTAAATATAAGACTACGGAATTCTTCCAAATGCAGTGCCGTTATGCCGCCATGGCTTTAAGCCAACTTCAGATCGTTAAAGAAGGTTTATTAACTTAAATATGTTAAACTAATGAGTTGAACCATCTCGATATCGATTGCTAATGTGTATACACAACAAAATCGACTTTATACCTAAATATAAGTTTACGGAATTCTTCAAATGCACTGCCGTTATACCGTTATGGCTTTATGTAAACTTCAGTAAGAAAAATAAGGTTAATTAACTTAAATATGTTAAACTAATGATTTGAAGCATCTCGATATCGACTGCTAAATGTGTTTATACAACAAAATCGACTTTATACCTAAATATAAGATTACGGAATTCTTCTAAATGCACTGCCGTTATGCCGCCATGGCTTTATGCCAACTTCATTCGTTAAAGAAGGTTAACTAACTTAAATATGTTAAACTAATGATTTGAAGCATTTCGATATCGATTGCTAAATCTGTATGTACAATAAAAACGACTTTATACCTAAATATAAGATTACGGAGTTCTTCCAAATGCACTGCCGTTATACCGTTATGGATTTAAGTACACTTCAGTAAGAAAAATATGGTTAATTAGCTTAAATATGTTAAACTAATGAGTTGAACCATCTCGATATCGATTGCTAATGTGTATATACAACAAAATCGACTTTATACCTTAATATAAGATTACGGAATTCTTCTAAATGCACTGTCGTTTTGCCGCCATGGCTTTATATCAACTTCAATAGGTTAAAGAAGGTTAATTAAATTAAATATGTTAATTTAATGATTTGAAGCATTTCGTTATCGATTGCTAAATGTGTTTATACAAGAAAATCGACTTTATACCTAAATATAAGATTACGGAATTCTTTAAATGCACTGCCGTTATGCCGCCATGGCTTTAAGCCAACTTCCGTTCGTTAAAGAAGGTTTATTAACTTAAATATGTTAAACTAATGATTTGAAGCATTTCGATATCGATTGCTAAATGTGTATCAACAAGAAAATCGACTTTATACATAATTATAAGATTACGGAATTCTTCCAAATGTATTGTCGTTATGCCGCCATGGCTTTACATCAACTTCAATACGTTAAAGAAGTTAATTAACTTAAATAAGTTAAACTAATGATTTGAAGCATTTCGATATCGATTGCTACATGCGTATATACAACAAAGTGGACTTTATACCTAAATATAAGATTACGGAATTCTTCTAAATGCACTGCCGTTATGCCGCCATGGCTTTATATCACCTTCATTAAGTTAAAGAAGGTTAACTAACTTAAATATGTTAAACGAATGATTTGAAGCATTTCGATATCGATAGCTAAATCCGTATATACAAGAAATCGACTTTTTACTTAAATATAAGATTACGGAATTCTTTCAAATGCACTGCCGTTATACCGTTTTGGCTTTATGTAAACTTCAGTAAGATAAAGAAGGTAAATTAACTTAAATATGTTAAACTAAAGATTTGAAGCATTTCGATATCGATTGCTAAATGTGTATATACAACAAAATCGACTTTATACCTAAATATAAGATTAAGGAATTCTTCCAAATCTACTGTCGTTATGCCGCCATGGCTTTATATCAACTTCAAAACGTTAAAGAAGATTCATTAACTTAAATATGTTAAAGTAATGATTTGAAGCATTTCGATATCGATTGCTAGTTTCGTATATACAACAAAATCGACTTTTTTACCTAAATATAAGATTACGGAATTCTTCTAAATGCACTGTCGTTATGCCGTTATGGCTTTATATCACCTTCATTACGGTAAAGAAGGTTAACTAACTTAAATATGTTAAACTAATGATTTGAAGCATTTCGATATCGATTGCTAAATATGTATGTACAACAAAATCGACTTTATACCTAAATATAAGATAACGGAATTCATATAAATATACTGCCGTTATGCCGTTATTGCTTTATGTAAACTTCAGAGGGATAAAGAAGTTTAATTAACTTAAATATGCTAAACCAGTTATTTGATGCAATTCTATATCGATTGCTAAATATGTAAATACAAGAAAATCGACTTTATACCTAAATATAAAATTATAACATTACGGAATTCTTCTAAATGCACTGCCGTTATGGCGCCATGGCCTTAAGCCAAATTCAATACGTTAAAGAAGGTTTATTAACTTTAATATGTTAAACCAGTTATTTGAAGCATTACGATATCGATTGCTTAATGCATATATACCAGAAAATCGACTTTATACTTAAATATAAGACTACGGAATTCTTCCAAATGTAATGTCGTTATGCCGCAATGGCTTTATATCAACTTCAATACGTTGAAGAGGGTTAATTAACTTAAATATGGTAAACTAATGATTTGAAGCATTTCGATATCGATTGCTAAATGCGTATATTCATACAACAAAATCGACTTTATACCTAAATATAAGATTACGGAATTCTTCTAAAAGCACTGTCGTTATGCCGCCATGGCTTTATATCACCCTCATTACGTTAAAGAAGATTAATTAACTTAAATATGTTAAACTAATGACTTGAAGCATTTCGATATCGATTGCTAAATGTGAATGTACAAGAAAATCGACTTTATACCTAAATATAGAATTATAACTTTACGGAATTCTTCTAAATGCACTGCCGTTATACCGTTAAGGCTTTACGTAGACTTCAGAAAGCTAAAAAGCGTTTATTAACTTAATATGTTAAGCTTATGATATGAATCATTTCGATATCGATCGCTAAATTTGCATATACAAGAAAATCGACTTTATACCTAAATATAAGATTACGAAATTCTTCTTCATGCACTGCCGTTATGCCGCCATGGCTATTTGCCAACTTCAGATCATTAAAGTAGGTTTATTAACATAAATATGTTAAACGAATGATTTGAAGCATTCGATATCGATAGCTAAATGTGTATATACAAGGAAATCGACTTTATACCTAAATATAAGATTACGGAATTCTTCTACATGCACTGCCGTTATGCCGCCATGGCTATATGCCAACTTCAGATCGTTAAAGAAGGTTAATTAACTTAGATATGTTAAACTAATGATTTGAAGCATTTCGTTATCGATTGCTAAATGTTTATATACAAGAAAATTGACTTTATACCTAAATATAAGACTACGGAATTCTTCCAAATGTACTGCCGTTATGCCGCCATGGCTTAATATCAACTTCAATACGTTAAAGAAGGTTAATTAACTTAAATATGTTAAACTAATGATTTGAAGCATTTCGATATCGATTGCTAAATGTGTAAATACAAGAAAATCGACTTTATACCTAAATACGAGATTACGGAATTCTTCCGAATGCACTGCCGTTATGCCGTTAAGGCTTTTGTAAACTTAAGTAAGACAAATACGATTAATTAACTTAAATATATTAAACTAACGATTTGAAGCATTTCGATATTGATAGCTAAATGTGTAAATATAAGAAAATCGATTTATACCGAAACATAAGATTACGGAGTTCTTCTAAAAGCACTGTCGTTATGCCGCCATGGCTTTATATCACCTTCATTACGTTAAAGAAGGTTAATTAACTTAAATATGTTAAACTAAAGATTTGAAGCATTTCGATATCGATTGCTAAATGTGTAAATACAAGAAAATCGACTTTATACCTAAATACGAGATTACGGAATTCTTCCGAATGCACTGCCGTTATGCCGTTAAGGCTTTTGTAAACTTAAGTAAGATAAATACGATTAATTAACTTAAATATATTAAACCAACGATTTGAAGCATTTCGATATTGATAGCTTAATGTGTAAATATAAGAAAATCTATTTATACCGAAATATAAGATTACGGAGTTCTTCTAAAAGCACTGTCGTTATGCCGCCATGGCTTTATATCACCTTCATTACGTTAAAGAAGGTTAACTAACTTAAATATGTTAAACTAATGATTTGAAGCATTTCGTTATCGATTGCTAAATGTGTATATACAAGAAAATCGACTTTATGCCTAAATACAAGACTACGGAATTCTTCTAAATGCACTGCCGCTTTGCCGTCTTGGCTTTATATCAACTTCATTACGTTAAAGAAGGTTAATTAACTTAAATATGTTAAACTAATGATTTGAAGCATTTCGTTATCGATTGTTAAATATATAAATACAAGAAAATCGACCTTATACTTAAATATAAGATTACGGAATTCTTCTAAATGCACTGCAGTTATACCGTTAAGGCTTTATGTAGACTTCAGTGCATTAAAGAAAACTTATTAACTTAAATATATTAAGCTAATGATTTGAAGCATTTCGATATCGATTGCTAAATGTGTATATACAAGAAAATCGGCTTTATACCTAAATACGAGATTACGGAATTCTTCCGAATGCACTGCCGTTATGCCGTTAAGGCTTTTGTAAACTTAAGTAAGATAAATACGATTAATTAACTTAAATATATTAAACTAACGATTTGAAGCATTTCGATATCGATTGCTAAATGTGTATATACAAAATATCGACTTTATACTTAAAAATAAGATTACGGAATTCTTCCAAATGCACTGCCGTTATGCCGTTAAGGCTTTTGTAGACTTCAGTAATATAAAGAAGGTTAATTAACTCAAATATGTTAAATATTTCGATATCGATTGGTAAATGTGTATATACAAGAAAATCGACCTTTTTCTTAATATAAGATTACAGAATTCTTCTAAATACACTGCCATTATGCCGCCATTGCGTTATGCCAACTTCAGTTCGTTAAAGAAGGTTTATTAACTTAAATATGTTTTGTATAAATGAGCATCCTCCCCCGACATCCACACATACACCACACTATTACACCACATCACCTCAACCTCCCAACACTGACACGCAGCTTCATCATACCCACCATCAACGCTTACAACCCACATTTCACACTACTCGCGAGAGCACCACACATCGACACCCACATACACGTACACCAACCAACCATATCACACCATCTGATCGCACACACCACAGGGAGAAAAGGAATAAACAAGGAGATCGCACTTCCACTTCGCTTTTGACCTTCACAGCGACTGGTACGCCCGTGCGATTTTTTTTCGATTTTCGGCCAACACGTTTGCGCACTCTTTTCGCGAGTTATTTACTCCACGTGCGACCTACAACTCCGGTTATATATTTCAAACATTATATTATTTCAAGCAGTTATATTATTCAAGCATTATTCACTATTGTTGAATCAAAATTTAATAAACCTTATTGGGACATTCCCCATCTTTTTGATCGACTTCACGCGTGTGCATATACGTTTATTTCATTTAGAAAAGTATTTTGTGGTATAAAAGGTGAGTGCGGATTATTACATGGTCCTTCGAGCCATAAGGAACGGCACCTTGGAAACAAAAAAAATTAACAGAAAATTAAGTGAAAACAAAACACCCCAGCCTGAGTGCAGTGGAAAACGAATAAATAAAAAAACTAAGTGGGTACAAAAAGCCAGTTAATAACAAAGTGTATGAAAATTGAAAAATAAATTTCAAAAAAAAAAAGTAAAGTGAAATAAAGGAATACCTACTGTGCAGTGAAGTGCATAACAATACAAACACAAAAGACTGAAAAATTAACGTGTCTACAGCAAATCAATTCTATTCGATTTAATTACCACTAACTAAATAAAACCGGCGAGAAAATAAATATAAAACAACTTAAACTTAATACAAAATTAAACAAAAGTAAAGAGCTACGAAAAAAAAAAAGCAATAAGTCAACAAGTTGGAACGGCGGCGGAGAAGCGAAACATCACCAAGGAACCGCACACAGCTCCTCAATTTAACCCCCAAAATCCCTGAGGGAAATCAGAGTGAGTGTATTCAATCCACTTTTGATTTTATTATTAAATGTATATATGTATGTAACTTGCACGAACGGTCAAAATCATAGTACCGATAATAATTAAACCCGTTTAATAAAAACGGTTAGTAAAGGCTCTAAACCGGCCAATTCGGTAAATAATATATATATATATGTTATGTATCCACAGTATACATATACATGTATGTGTATATAATTAACTAAATAAATTCTTATTCCTTGCCCTTTTTAACTTAAATTCGTGTATAGAAATACACACAATTATTCTAGCAATACCGCTTCAGCTTGTTAAACTGTGAGAGGGATAATTGCAAATTATCACAGCAATACCCCTTCAGAATATTAAGCTGGAGAGAGAGTCACTTGCACATTAAACGGACAATACCGCTTCAGTTTGCTAAGCTAATAAGCTTAAGGGGTAATAGGAAAAATAAGGCACAAAAGAGAACGAAAACAAACATACATATATACATATCCTCAAGCGGATTATATATAACTAAAATTGACACATATATATAATATATATACATATATATATTTTACATTAGAGCTTTAGCGCATGTTTCTAAACGCGGGTACACAACCGCGAATTATTTCTACATACTGCCTTATATTCTCATATGCGTGTATACCTATAAAAATAGGATACAATTAATGAAGAGATATTGAGAAATTAAACAAACGGTGCGAAAAATATCTTTGGTGCGGAAAATCCAACAACATTGGTTGAGAGAATTAAATATTTCAAACTAATACTTCCCTTTGTACATACATACATACATACACATATTGAAAGTCCAATTTTGGCGATTTCCGAGCAGTTTCTTGTTCCTTGTCAAACAAGAACAAGCATAATTGCACATATTTAGTTAACGCATACTATATGCTCATAAACTCCATACGTATGTACAAAGGGTATTGACCTAGTATTCAGTGCGCGCTGATACAAGGGCGTACGGATAAAACCGTAACAATATTTAAAACAAAAAAAAAAAAAAAAACAAGTAATACAAACACGAGTAGTTAAAGCGATAAACGCATTTTTAAATCCTTTTACTGAAATAACAGCTCTTATTTACTGAAAAGAGCTACCGGTTACATACATATTTTAATAATCCAATTTTGCGGAAATAACAACTCTTATTTATTAAAAAGAGTTTTCGGTGACACAAATTTCTATTATAATAAAATATACATATATATTTTATTAAATACAATGATTAATGATGACAAAAGTCCATGTACACCTGCAGAAGCTACACGCTCGAAGCAAGGTGCTACAAAGCAAAAAAGGGGGAAAGACATTTCGTATATTAAATTCATTTCTGAGAGTGATAGCTTAATTAAATACTGCACTCGATTTGCATCTTCACCGATTCAGGACAACTCTGAATCGGTACTAGAAATTAAAAATAAATCTATTGACAATTTTTGGACACGCCTCCAAGCTGCATACGACGCAATAGTAGAAACTGATGATTCAGATCTACCTGAAAATTTTAAATCTTCGGCTTACGCCAAATACGAAAATTGCTTAGACCGCTATGAAGACACAAAAGCAATGATCTCAGATCAATTAAAACTTATGAAGGCAACTGCACCTACTCCCCACAGTAGAGTAGAGTTACCTCAATTGCAAGCCCAAGAGGCAAGTTCAGGCATTCATCTCAAAGTGCCAGCGTGTGATACGGAAATATTTCATGGAGGTTATGAACAATGGCCGTCCTTCCGGGACATGTTTACAGCCGTGTACATAAACCATCCAAAATTATCACAGGCGCAAAAACTGTATCACCTCCGATACAAAACTAAAGGTCAAGCAGGCGTAATAGTCAAGCAGTTCGCATTGAATGACGATAATTTTAATTTAGCTTGGGAAGCTTTAAGACAAAGATACGAAAATGAGAGAATATTAGTTGACAAGCAAGTAACGATACTTATGAACTTGCCTAAAATTCAAAGAGAAACCAGTGAAGAATTCATGAAACTAGAATCCACTGTTTCAAACTGTTTGTCGGTTCTATCGACACAAAATATTCCCACTCACAATTGGGATCCTATTCTGGTAAACATATGTACCGCCGCATTACCAGAGAAATCATTACTTTTGTGGGAGCAATCGCTCTCATCAAGAAGAAAATGCCCAACGTGGCAGCAGATGAAAGATTTCTTAACTACCCAATACGAAATTGCGGAAAGGGTAGACAAAAAAGTAGTCAGAACTAAAAACGTTCAACAAGACTTAAATCGAAGCTTCAATAGACCCCAAGCCGGAAGCAACAACAATTTAAACAGAAGCTTTTTCAAAACACAATCGTTCACATCTGAACAAAATAAATTCACGTCATGCGAACTATGTTCTGGAGGGCATAAGTTAAAAGCTTGCGAGAAATTTAAAAAAATGAATGTCACTGAAAGGAACAACTTTGTCAGGTCAAAAAGACTCTGTACAAACTGCTTGTCCCACTCACACAATCTCAATACTTGCGAAAGCAAATTTAATTGCGTATATTGTCACAAAAGGCATCATTCTATGTTACATCTCAATAACTTTCCCAACACATCTAATAGCAGCGCTTTTTCAAAAAAAGCCACGGGTTTAGTTGCAACAGCAACTCCCGAAACAAAAACTCAAGAAAATTGCCAAGAGACACCCTGTTGTTCAAAGGCATTAAAAACTCAAACGCTACACAGCGAAAATCATAGTAGAGTACTACTACCCACAGCAGTTGTCTCCATCGAGCATCGTGGAGAACTGTTCAAACTAAGAGCCCTAATCGACCAAGGATCGCAACGATCATTCATAGCATCTAGGGCACAAAATAGGCTAAAACTGCCAACAAAACTTGCCAACTATGAAATTACGGGAATGGGCGGACGAGTAGTACAAAACTCAAGTAAAATCTGCCCCATTACTCTAATTTCCCCCAAAGCGGATAAGCGCATTCAAGCAAATGCTATTGTCTTACCGCAACTAACAAACATGCTTCCAAGCTATCAAATAAATAGCAAGCATTGGGATAAAATTTCACACCTGACACTGGCAGATCCCAACTGCAACACGCCAGCTCAGATAGACATCTTAATAGGCAGCGACCTTATACCGCAAATCATATTAGAAGGTGTTGAAAAAATTTCGAAAACACTACTGGCGCAAAATACCATTTTCGGATGGGTCCTAAGTGGACTAGTTGCGGAACCAGTCACAGCCATGACAACTCAAGTTGAGGAAATCTCAAACGAGTACCTCAATTCACAATTGAGAAAATTTTGGGAGTTAGAAGAACTCCCCCCCATTCCAATTACAACACCTGAAGATCAGTATTGTGAAGACTTTTACAAAGCCACAACTACTCGATCAGAAAATGGTCGGTATGTCGTACGACTACCAATAAAACAACAATTTCCAGACACACTCGCCTTAGGTCACTCTCGCACCTCTGCAATACAGCAGTTTCTAAGTATGGAGAAAAACCTACTTAAAAAAGGTGAGCTTAAACAAGTTTATGATGGTGTGTTGGAAGAATACCTTCATTTAGATCACATGGAGGAAATAAGCCCATGTGAAAAAATCATAAGAGGCAAATATTACTCTTTCTACTTGCCACATCATGCAGTAGTAAAGCCTGAGAAGAAAACAACAAAAGTTCGAGTGGTCTTCAATGCATCACGATCCACGAGCTCAGGTAATTCCCTAAATGATATTCTATTTACGGGACCCACACTCCAACCAGATTTAATGCTTCTCATATTGAACTGGCGTATATACAAATACGTATTCAATGGGGATGTCGAAAAGATGTATCGACAGATACTGGTTCATAAAGATGATCAAGATTTTCAGCGGATTATTTTCCGAAAATCTGCCAATAGTCCATTACGCGACTTTAAATTGAAAACAGTTACCTTTGGCGTAAACTGTGCCCCATATCTAGCCATTCGTACACTACACGAACTGGCAGAAGCCACAAAGCCAGAATTTCCACTGGCAACACAAGTCTTAAAAACGCAAACGTATGTAGACGATATCCTGTCTGGAAGCCACAGTCTTCCGCAAGCATACGAGACCTTATCACAGGTAATAAATGCCCTCAATACCGCAGGGTTTCCTTTAAAAAAGATTACTGCCAATCACCCAAATATTTTAAAAAATATTCCTAAAGACCATTTGTTGGATACTAATTTCCTTATATTTGAAAAGGATAGTACAACAAAAACACTAGGCATCCAATGGAATGCGATATCGGACCAGTTTTCATACACGACTGAGTCCATATCCGCATTATCCGCCATTACGAAACGCCAAATTCTCTCCTCGGTGGCAAAACTTTTTGACCCCGCAGGATGGCTTTCGCCAATTATGATACAGGCGAAGATCCTGATCCAAGAATTATGGCTAGACGGAACCGACTGGGACGAACAAGTGAAACCTCTTCGCTTAGAAAAATGGTCCCAGTTCGCTAATAATTTGAAGGACATCTCGAAGATACAAATTCCACGGTGGGTAAACTATTCCCCCGAATACAACGTGGAACTACACGGCTTCTGCGATGCCTCTGAAAAGGCATATTGTGCCACTATATATGTGCGTACACAAACCGATGTCGCAACTACAAGCCACTTATTAGCGGCAAAAGCAAAAGTTGCGCCTCTAAAAACGCTAAGTCTTCCACGACTTGAACTCTGTGGCGCTCTGCTACTAGCAAAGCTAGCTTCAATGGTGCAGACCCACTTAAAAATGGCGAAATACAGATTATATTTATGGTCCGATTCCGAGATAGTTCTAGCCTGGTTAGAAAAACCACCACATGCGTGGAAAACTTATATTTCTAACCGAACATCTGAAATACTTGACCTAGTAGGATCAGTTACTTGGCGTCACGTAGCCAGTGCTGACAATCCTGCTGATCTAGGTACAAGAGGATGCAAACCTCTGCATCTCGCTACCTCCACCCTCTGGTGGAATGGCCCGCAATGGTTAACAGAATCTCCCGATTCTTGGCCACAATCGCCCATGCGCAACATACTTGCCCCAGAAAGTCGCAAAATCGACACTTATCATGCAACACTGGATGACACTGACATCCTTGAACGATTTTCATCGTTCCCCCGCGCCCTCCGGGTAGTTGCCTATATGCTCAAGTTTATAGAGCGGCTCAAACTTAAAGTTAAAGGAGCAACTTATCTCCATTGCGATAAATTGACGCACCAAAACTTACAAAAGGCAAAGGTCGCTCTTATCGCATCAACGCAAAGGCGCTACTTCAGCCGCGATATAGAATTACTAAGAGAATAGAAGCCTATCGATAAAAAGAGCTCACTCTTAGTTCTAAACCCATTTCTAGATACGAAGGGTTTACTTCGGGCGAATGGTCGGCTTGCTAATTCAAGCCTAACGTACAATGAACGCCACCCTATAATCATACCAGAGAGGTGTCCGTTTGCCACTTTATTTATTAGATATATCCACATACTCATGCTCCACGCCGAACATCGCCTCATGCAACATATGGTCCGCCAGGAGCTGTACATACCCCGACTGAAGCCCCAAATAAAGAAGTGCATTTTCATGTGCAAAATCTGCACTACGCATAAGCAGAAAATGCGATCGCAGATTATGGCAGCACTTCCACCTGAACGCTGCAATTTTGCTCTGCCTTTCACCACTACAGGTGTAGATTTTGCTGGGCCTTTTATGATAAAGGCATCCATGCTAAGGTCTCCTACCCTCATGAAAGGCTATGTGGCTGTTTTTGTCTGTTTCACGACAAAAGCAGTACACCTTGAGCTATGTACGAATCTGACGACGGAGGCTTTTCTTGCGGCTTTTGCTCGTTTCGTCGGACGACGAGGCTTTCCATCAAAAATCATGAGCGATAATGGTAAAACTTTTATCGGAGCTCAAAGAGCTACCGAAAGACAGTTTGTGGACTTCATAAAACAAGTCTCACCTGACATTGTCCAAAAATACGCTCCTCAAGGTATCAATTGGCAGTTTATACCCCCCAGCGCCCCTCATATGGGCGGCTTATGGGAGTCAGCTGTGAAAAGCTTCAAATCCCATTTTAAAAAGATAGCTGGCAACCACAAATTCAATTATGAAGAATTCACGACACTCCTAACTAGAATTGAAGCCGTTCTTAATTCACGGCCTCTCGCTGCACTCTCGCAAGATCCCTCAGACTTTACTGCCCTTACGCCAGGGCATTTTCTTAAAGGAGCGCCCATTCTGGCCTCACCTGAGCCAGGCGTGGAGTCGCTTTCCTTATTAAACCGTTGGGAAAGAATTAAAATTCTCCATCATGACTTCAGTCGCCGATGGAAAAATGATTATTTAAAGGACCTCCACAGAAGGTACCGATGGAAAATCACAGAAAATGCGCCTAAGCTTGGAGATTGTGTCTTAATCAATGACGATTGTCTCCCCCCTACCGAATGGCGGCTTGGCCGCATAGAGAAGCTCTACTACGGCTCCGACGGTCATATTCGCGTAGTCGATCTCCGTACACAATCGGGAACGCTAACTAGACCGCTCGTTAAATTATGCTTTTTGCCAACCGCAGATAAAATCGATACGTAACCGCAACCAATAAACAAGAAATTAACAAAAAAAATATAATAATAATCTTACCCACTATAAATAAATAGCCACCAAAGCCAAAACCAAAAAAAAAAAAAAGGTCGATCCACATGACGACTCAATCGTGCCACATCACGTGGTACCAACGCCCATATAGTATATACACAATATATAATAATTAACCATACTATTTTCTTAACAGATTAATATGGACGCCGAGATGCCAATTGTGCCTACGCCCACTGTGCGTTCCGCCGTCACGGTTCCGCGCCCTAGAGCTACCCCAGTAGCAGCGCCGCGCACAACCATCGCTGCCGCACCTCCCCGAGAAACACCATCGGCTCCGCGCAGTGACACGCAAGTACGGGCTCCGGAACCGCCACCACTTCAGTGCCCGCTATGTCGCCGCCGACATCGATTGCCACATTGTGGCATCTTCAAGGGAATGACACCTCAGCAACGCCAGCAGGTTGCCCAGGCCCACGGTCATTGCTTGAATTGTCTGGCGCCTACCCATCTAACGCGCGAATGCGCCACCGGGTATCAGTGCCAGGTGTGTATGGGTCACCATCACACGATGCTCCACCGCAATACCGGACCCGACGTCGAACGTCAGCATGCCCCCCGGGGCCGTACTGCCAGCCGACGACTCCCGCGACCGCAACCGCGAAGGCAAGCCTTCCCTTCGGAGGAGTCCCGCTTCTGGCGTCAACGTCATACCACCCCGTATCGGAGGCGCCATCCTAGGCCGCAAGCCCGCCGTAAGACGGGCCTCAGCAACGTTGTAGCGACTCTACAACAACTACAGAGGCTACTAGGCTAAACACTCGCCTAGGGGGGCCAGGATGTATAAATGAGCATCCTCCCCCGACATCCACACATACACTACACATTTCACACTACTCGCGAGAGCACCACACATCGACACCCACATACACGTACACCAACCAACCATATCACACCATCTGATCGCACACACCACAGGTAGAAAAGGAATAAACAAGGAGATCGCACTTCCACTTCGCTTTTGACCTTCACAGCGACTGGTACGCCCGTGCGATTTTTTTTCGATT
Source organism: Bactrocera correcta (assembly GCA_027475135.1). Classification (NCBI taxonomy): domain Eukaryota; kingdom Metazoa; phylum Arthropoda; class Insecta; order Diptera; family Tephritidae; genus Bactrocera; species Bactrocera correcta. Next base: position 13,677,085 of record CM050324.1, read on the forward strand.
TTCGGCCAACACGTTTGCGCACTCTTTTCGCGAGTTATTTACTCCACGTGCGACCTACAACTCCGGTTATATATTTCAAACATTATATTATTTCAAGCAGTTATATTATTCAAGCATTATTCACTATTGTTGAATCAAAATTTAATAAACCTTATTGGGACATTCCCCATCTTTTTGATCGACTTCACGCGTGTGCATATACGTTTATTTCATTTAGAAAAGTATTTTGTGGTATAAAAGGTGAGTGCGGATTTATTACATGTTTAACTAATGATTTGAAGCATTTCGATATCGATTGCTAAATGTGTACATAAAAGAAAATCAAATTTATTCAAATATGAGATAACGTAATTCATCTAAATGCACTGCCGTTATGCCGTTAAGGCTTTATAAACTTCAGTAAGACAGAGAGGGTTAATTAACTTAAATATTAAACCAGATTTGAAGCATTGCGATATCGATTGCAAAATGTGTATATACAAGAAAATCGACTTTATGCAAAATACGAGATTACGGAATTTTTCCGAATGCACTGCCGTTATGCCGTTAAGGCTTTTGTAAACTTAAGTAAGATAAATACGATTAATTAACTTAAATATATTAAACTAACGATTTGAAGCATTTCGATATTGATAGCTAAATGTGTAAATATAAGAAAATCGATTTATACCGAAACATAAGATTACGGAGTTCTTCTAAAAGCACTGCGTTATGCCGCTGGCTTTATATAACTTCATTCGTTAAAGAAGGTTAATTAACTTAAATATTTAAACTAATGATTTGAAGCATTTCGTTATCGATTGCTAAATGTGTATATACAAGAAAATCGCTTATACCTAAATACAAGATTCGGAATTCTTCTAAATGCACTGCCGTTATGCCGTTAAGGCTTTTGTAAACTTAAAAAAGTTAATTAACTTAAATATATTAAACTAATGATTTGAAGCATTTCGATATCGATTGCTAAATGTGTATATACAAGAAAATCGACTTTATACTTAAATATAAGATTACGGAATTCTTCCAAATGCACTGCCGTTATGCCGTTAAGGCTTTTGTAGACTTCAGTATATAAAGAAAGTTAATTAACTTAAATATATTAAGCTAATGATTTGAAGCATTTCGATATCGATTGCTAAATGTGTATATACAAGAAAATCGACTTTATACTTAAATAAGATTACGGAATTCTTCCAAATGCACTGCCGTTATGCCGTTAAGGCTTTTGTAACTTCAGTAAGTTAAAGAAGGTTAATTAACTTAAATATTTAAACTAAGATTTGAAGCATTTCGATATCGATTGCTAAATGTGTATATACAAGAAAATCGACTTTATTCTTAAATATAAGATTACGAATTCTTCTAAATGCACTGCCGTTATGCCGTTAAGGCTTTATGTAGACTTCAGTAAGTATAAAGAGGGTTAATTAACTTAAATATGTTAAACTAATGATTTGAAGCATTATCGATTGCTAAATGTGTAATACAAGAAAATCGACCTTTTTCCTAAATATAAGATAACGAATTCTTCTAAATGCACTGCCATTATGCCGTTGGGGTTATGCAACTTCAGTTCGTTAAAGAAGGTTTATTAACTTAAATATGTTTAACTAATGATTTGAAGCATTTCGATATCGATTGCTAAATGTGTACATAAAAGAAAATCAAATTTATTCCTAAATATGAGATAACGTAATTCATCTAAATGCACTGCCGTTATGCCGTTAAGGCTTTATATAGACTTCAGTAAGACAGAGAGGGTTAATTAACTTAAATATGTTAAACCAGTTATTTGAAGCATTTCGATATCGATTGCAAAATGTGTATATACAAGAAAATCGACTTTATGCATAAATATAAGACTACGGTATTCTTCCAAATGCCCTGCCGTTATGGCTTTATGTCAACTCCAGTTTGCTAAAGGAGGTTTATTAACTTAAATATGTTAAACCAGTTATCTGAAGCATTTCGATATCGATTGCGAAATGTATATATACAAGAAAAACGACTTAATACCTAAATATAAGATTACGGAATTCTTCCAAATGTAATGTCGTTATACTGTTATGGCTTTATGTAAACTTCAGTAAGATAAAGAAGGTTAATTAACTTAAATATGTTAAACTAATGATTTGAAGCATTTCGATATCGATTGCTAAATGTATATATACAAGAAAATCGACTTTATACCTAAATATAAGATAACGGAATTCTTCTAAATGCACTGTCGTTATGCCATTAACTCTTTATGTAGACTTCAGTAAGATAGAGAGGTTTAATTAACTTAAATATTTTAAACTAATGATTTGAAGCATTTAAAAATCGATTGCTAAATATGTAAATACAAGAAAATCGACTTTATACCTAAATATAAGATAACGGAATTCTTCTAAATGCACTGCAGTTATACCGTTAAGGCTTAGCATAAATTTCGGTACGTTAATGAAGGTTAATTTACTTAGATATGCTAAACTAATGATTTGAAGCATTACGATATCGATTAATTAATGTGTATGTACAAGAAAATCGATTTTATACCTAAATAAAAGATTTCGGAATTCACCCAAATATACTGCCGTTATGCCGTTATGGCTTTGTGTAAACTTCAGTAAGATAAACAAGGTTAATTAACTTAAATATGTTAAACTAATGATTTGAAGCATTTCGATATCGATTGCTAAATGTATATATACAAGAAAATCGACTTTATACCTAAATATAGATAATACGTTAAAGAAGGTTTATTAACTTAAATATGTTACACTAACGATTTGAAGCACTTCAATATCGATTGCTAAATGTGTATGTACAAGAAAATCGATTTTATACCTAAGTAAAAGATTACGGAATTCACCCAAATATACTGGCGTTATGCCGTTATGGCTTTATGTAAACTTCAGTAAGATAAAGAGGGTTAATTAACTTAAATATGTTAAACTAATGATTTGAAGCATTTCGATATCGATTGCTATATGTATATATACAAGAAAATCGAGTTCATACCTAAATATAAGATTACGGAATTCTTCCAAATGCACTGCCGATATACCGTTTTGGCTTTATGTAAACTTCAGTAAGATAAAGAAGGTTAATTAACTTAAATATGTTAAACTAATGATTTGAAGCATTTCGATATCGATTGCTAAATGGTTATATATAACAAAATCGATTTTATACCTAAGTAAAAGATTACGGAATTCACCCAAATATACTGGCGTTATGCCGTTATGGCTTTATGTAAACTTCAGTAAGATAAAGAGGGTTAGTTAACTTAAATATGTTAAACTAATGATTTGAAGCATTTCGATATCGATTGCTATATGTATATATACAAGAAAATCGAGTTCATACCTAAATATAAGATTACGTCGTTCTTCTAAATGCACTACCGTTATGCCGTTAAAGCTTTTGTAGACTTCAGTAAGATAAAGAGCGTTAATTAACTTAAATACGAGGGTTGTCTGATAAATAACCGACCTCAACGTAAAGCTAGCTCTAAAAAAGTTTCTACTTCACATTGTGCATATCATAATTGCTACTCGCCAAAATTTCAGAAATTTATCTTGCGCAATTATCTGTTGACCGTCGTTTTTGTGAGTCTATTTCGGTGATTACCCCAAAATGGAAAAGATTGAATATCGAGCTGTAATTAAATTTTTATTTTTGAAAGGCAATACAAATCAAAGATGAGTTGGACTCTGTGTACGGTGACTCTACACCATCGTTTACCATCATAAAATTTTGGGCGGCTGAATTTAAACGTGGTCGCAGGAGCTTGGAAGCTGATGAACGCCCTGGGCGTCCAAAAGCTGTAACCACTAACGATAACATCGCTAAAGTTCATCAATTGGTTTTAGAAGTCCGCCGGATTAAAGTTAAGGAAATAGCTGAGATTATGAAGATGTCAAAATAACGTGTTTGTCACATATTAAACCAAGATTTGGGCATGAGAAAGCTGTCCGCGCGTTGGGTGTGGCGTTTGCTTACGCTAGACCACAAACGTGCGCGCATAAACATTTCCAGCGCACTGTTGGCTCAGTTTAGAGGCAATACGACCAAGTTTTGGCGCCGATTGATAACTGTAGACGAAACTTGGATTCATCGTTATACGCCCGAAACAAAAATCCAATCTAAACAGTGGATTGAAAAGGGGGAACCGGCCCCAAAAAAACCTAAAGCTGTGTATTCGGCTGGGAAAGTGATGGCGAGTGTTTTTTGGGACAGCCATGGAATTATATTCATCGGCTATCTTGAAAAAGGAAAAACTTTAACAGTAGCATACTACGCATTATTATTGGACAAGCTATAGAAAGAAATTTCGAAAAATCGGCCACATTTGCAAAAAAAGAAAGTCTTGTTCCACCAAGACAACGCACCATCTCACACCTCAACAGTCGCCATGGCGAAAATCCACGAATTGCGGTTCGAACTGCTTGACCATCCACCTTATTCACCGGATCTAGAACCAAGCGACTTTTTTTTGTTTCCTTAAATTAAAACTGCGCTCGGCGGCCAGAAATTTTCGTCAAATGAGGAGGCAATCTCTTTCGTGAACTCGTATTTTGCAGACAAAGACGCCAAGTACTATTTGGATGGGTTGCAGAGATGGGAGCATCGCTGGGAGAAGTGTGTGGAGTTACAAGGAGACTATGTAGAAAAATAAAAAAAAAATTGTGAAAAAGTCGCGTGCATGATGGTTACGTCGGTTATTTATCAGACAGCCCTCGTTTGTTAAACTAATGATTTGAAGCATTTTGATATCGATTGCTAAATGCGTATATACAACAAAATCGAATTTATACCTAAATATACGATTACGGAATTCTTCCAAATGCACTGCCGTTATGGCTTTATGTAAACTTCAATAAGATAAAGAAGGCTAATTAACTTAAATATGTTAAACTAATGATTTGAAGCATTTCGATATCGATTGTTAAATGTGTATATACAAGAAAATCGACTTTATACCTAAATATAAGATTACGGAATTCTTCCAAATCTACTGCAGTTATACCGTTAAGGCTTTATATCAACTTCAATACGTTAAAGAAGGTTAATTAACTTAAATATGTTAAACCAATGATTTGAAGCATTTCGATATCGATTGCTAAATGTGTATGTAAAAGAAAATCGAATTTATACCTAAACATAAGATTACGGAATTCTTCCAAATGTACTGTCGTTATACCGCCATCGCTTTATGTCACCTCCCTTACGTTAAAGAAGGCTAGTTAACTTAAATATGTTAAACTAATGATTTAAGCCATTTCGTTATCGAATGCTAAATGTGTATATACAAGAAAATCAACTTTATACCTAAATATAAGATTACGGAATTCTTCTAAATGCACTGCCGTTATGCCGCCATGGCCTTATGCCAACTTCCGTTCGTTAAACAAGGTTAATTAAGTTAAATATGTTAAAGTAATGATTTGAAGCATTTCGATATCGACTGCTAAATGTGTATGTACAACAAAATCGAATTTATACCTAAATATAAGATAACGGAAGTCATATAAATATACTGCCGTTATGCCGTTATGGCTTTATGTAAACTTCAGTAAAATAAAGTAGGTTAATTAACTTAAATATGCTAAACCAGTTATTTGAAGCATTTCGATATCGATAGCTAAATCCGTACATACAAGAAAATCGACTTTTTACCTAAATATAAGATTACGGAATTCTTCCAAATGCACTGGCGATATACCGTTTTGGCTTTATATCAACTTCAAAACGTTAAAGAAGGTTAATTAACTTAAATATGTTAAACTAATGATTTGGAGCATTTCGATTGCTAGATGCGTATATACAACAAAATCGACTTTATACCTAAATATAAGTTTACGAAATTCTTCTAAATGCACTGTCGTTATGCCGCCATGGCTTTATATCACCTTCATTACGGTAAAGAAAGTTAACTAACTTAAATATGTTAAACTAATGATTTGAAGCATTTCGATATCGATTGCTAAATGTGTATGTACAACAAAATCGACTCTATACCTAAATATAAGATAACGGAGTTCATATGAATATAATGCCGTTATGCCGTTATTGCTTTATATAACCTTCATTACGTTAAAGAAGGTTAACTAACTTAAATATGTTAAACTAATGGTTTGAAGCATTTCGATATCGATTGCTAAATGTGTAAATACAAGAAAATCGACTTTATACCTAAATATAAAATTATAACATTACGGAATTCTTCTAAATGCACTGCCGTTATACCGTTAAGGCTTTATGTAGACTTCAGTAAGCTAAAAAATGTTTATTAACTTAATATGTTAAACTAGTGATTCGAAGCATTTCGATATCGATAGCTAAATGTGTATATACAAGAAAATCGACTTTATAGCTAAATATAAGATTACGGATTTCTTCTACACGCACTGCCGTTATGACGTCATGGCTATATGCAAACTTCAAATCGTTAAAGAAGGTTTATTAACTTAAATATGTTAAACTAATGAGTTGAACCATCTCGATATCGATTGCTAAATGTGTATATACAACAAAATCGACTTTATACCTAAATATAAGATTACGGAATTCTTCCGTTCGTTAAAGAAGGTTTATTAAATTAAATATGTTAAACTAATGATTTGAAGCATTTCGATATCGATTGCTAAATGCGTACATACAACAATACATAAATATAAGATTACGGAATTTATACATAAATATAAGATTACGGAATTCTTCCAAATGCACTGCCGTTATGCCGCCATGGCTTTAAGCCAACTTTCTTTCATTAAAGAAGGTTTATTAACTTAAATATGTTAAACTAATGATTTGAAGCATTTCGATATCGATTGCTAAATGTCTATATACAAGAAAATCGACTACATACATTAATATAAGATAACGGAATTCTTCTAATTGCACTGCCGTTATGCCGTTATGGATTTATGTTCAGTTCGTTAAAGGAGGTTTATTAACTTCAATATGTTAAACCAGTTATTTGAAGCATATCGATATCGATTGCTTAATGCATATGTACAAGAAAATCGACTTTATACCTAAATATAAGACTACGGAATTCTTCCAAATGTACTGTCGTTATGCCGCCATGGCTTTATATCAACTTCAATACGTTAAAGAAGGTTAATTAACTTAAATTTGGTAAACTAATGATTTGAAGCATTTCGATATCGCTTGCTAAATGTGTATATAAAAGAAAATCGAATTTATATCTAAACATAAGATTACGGAATACTTCCAAATGTACTGTCGTTTTGGCGCCATGGCTTTATATCACCTTCATTACGTTAAAGAAGGTTAACTAACTTAAATATGTTAAACTTATGATTTGAAGCATCTCGATATCGATTGCTAAATGTGTATATACAAGAAAATCGACTTTGTACCTAAATATAAAATTACGGAATTCTTCTACATGCACTGCCGTTATGCCGCCATGGCTTAATGCCAAGTTCAGTTCGTTAAAGAAGGTTTATTAACTTAAATAAGTTAAACTAATGAGTTGAAGCATCTCGATATTGATTGCTAAATGAGTATATACAAGAAAATCGACTTTATACCTAAATATAAGATTACGTAATTCTTCTAAATGCACTACCGTTATGCCGTTAAGGCTTTTGTAGACTTCAGTAAGATAAAGATGTTTAAATAACTTAAATATAGTAAACTAATGATTTGAAGCATTTAGATATCGATTGCTAAATGTGTATATACAACAAAATCGACTTTATACCTAAATATAAGATTACGGAATTCTTCTAAATGCACTGCCGTTATGCCGCCATGGCTTTATGTTAACTTCAGTGCGTTAAAGAAGCTTTATTAACTCAAATATATTAAACTAATGATTTGAAGCATTTCGATATCGATTGCTAAATGAGTATATACAAGAAAATCGACTTTATACCTAAATATAAGAATACGAAATTCTTCTAAATGCACTGCAGTTATACCGTTAAGGCTTTATGAAGACTTCAGTGCGTTAAAGAAAGTTTATTAACTTAAATATGTTAAACTTATTATTTGAAGCATGTCGATATCGATTGCTAAATGCGTATGTTCAAGAAAATCGACTTAATACCTAAATATAGGATTACGGAATTCTTCTAAATGCACTGCCGTTATGCCGTTATGGCTTTATATAAAATTCAGTACGTTAAAAAAAGGTTAATTTACTTAAATATATTCAACTAATGATTTGAGCATTTCAGTCTCGATTGCTAAATGTGTATGTACAAGAAAATCGATTTTATACCTAAATAAAAGCTTACGGAATTCACCCAAATATACTGCCGTTATGAAGTTATGGCTTTATGTAAACTTCAGTAAGATAAAGAAAGGTTAATTAACCTAAATATGCTAAACCAGTTATTTAAGCATTTCGTTAAAGGAAGGTTAATTATTGTAAATATGTTAAACTAATGGTTTGAAGCATTTCGATATCGATTGCTAAATGGGGTAAATACAAGAAAATCGACTTTATACCTAAATATAAGATTACAGAATTCTTCTAAATGCACTGCCGTTATGCCGCCATGGCTTTACGCCAACTTCCGTTCGTTAAAGAAGCTTTGTTAAATTAAATATGTTAAACTAATTTATTTGGAGCATTTCGATATCGATTGCTAAATGCGTACATACAACAAAATCGACTTTATACATAAATGTAAGATTACGGAATTCTTCTTAATGCACTGCCGTTATGCCGCCATGGCTTTAAGCCAACTTTCGTTCGTTAAAGGAGGTTTATTAACTTAAATATGTTAAACTAATGATTTGAAGCATTTCGATATCGATTGCTAAATGCGTACGTACAACAAAATCGACTTTATACATAAATATAAGATTACGGAATTTATACATAAATATAAGATTACGGAAATCTTCTAAATGCACTGCCGTTATGCCGTTATGGATTTATGTTCGGTTCGTTAAAGGAGGTTTATTAACTTCAATATGTTAAACCAGTTATTTGAAGCATATCGATATCGATTGCTTTATGCATATATACTAGAAAATCGACTTTATACCTAAATATAAGACTACGGAATTCTTCTAAATGTACTGTCGTTATGCCGCCATGGCTTTATATCAACTTCAATACGTCAAAGAAGGTTAATTAACTTAAATTTGTTAAACTAATGATTTGAAGCATTTCGATATCGCTTACTAAATGTGTATATAAAAGAAAATCGAATTTATATCTAAACATAAGATTACGGAATACTTCCAAATGTACTGCCGTTATGCCGCCATGGCTTTATATCACCTTCATTACGTTAAAGAAGGCTAATTAACTTAAATATGTTAAACTAATGATTTGAAGCATCTCGATATCGATTGCTAAATGTGTTTATATACAAAATCGACTTTATACCTAAATATAAGTTTACGGAATTCCTCCAAATGCACTGCCGTTATGCCGTTAAGGCGTTTGTAGACTTCAGTAAGAAAAAGAGGGTTAATTAACTTAAATATGTTAAACTAATGATTTGAAGCATTTCGATATCGACTGCTAAATGTGTATATACAAGAAAATCGACTTTATACCTAAATATAAGATAACGGAATTCTTCTAAATGCACTGCCGTTATGCCGCCATGGCTTTACGCCAACTTCCGTTCGTTAAAGAAGGTTTGTTAAATTAAATATGTTAAACTAATGATTTGAAGCATTTCGATATCGATTGCGAAATGCGTACATACAACAAAATCGACTTTATACATAAATATAAAATTACGGAATTCTTCTTAATGCACTGCCGTTATGCCGCCATGGCTTTAAGCCAACTTTCGTTCGTTAAAGAAGGTTTATTAACTTAAATATGTTAAACTAATGATTTGAAGCATTTCGATATCGATTGCTAAATGTGTTTATATACAAAATCGACTTTATACCTAAATATAAGTTTACGGAATTCCTCCAAATGCGCTGCCGTTATACCGTTATGGCTTTATGTAAACTTCAGTACAATAAATAAGGTTAATTAAAATCGATATCGATTGCTGAATTTGTAAATACAAGAAAATCGACTATATACCTAAATATAAGATTACGGAATTATTTCAAATGCACTGCCGTTATACCGTTATGGCTTTATGTAAACTTCAGTAAGATAAAGAAGGTTAATTAACTTAAATATGTTAAACTAATGGTTTGAAGCATTTCGATATCGATTGCTAAATGTGTATATACATGAAAATGACTTTATACCTAAATGTAAGATAACGGAATTCTTCTACATGCACTGCCGTTATGCCGCCATGGCTTCATGTAAAATTCCGTTCGTTAAAGAAGGTTTATTAACTTAAATATGTTAAACTAATGATTTGAACCATTTCGATATGGATTGCTAAATCTGTATATACAAGAAATCCACTTTTTACTTAAATATAAGATTACGGAATTCTTTCAAATGCACTGCCGTTATACCGTTAAGGCTTTATGTAGACTTCAGTAAGCTAAAAAATGTTTTTGTAACTTAATATGTTAAACTAATGATTTGAAGCATTTCGATATCGATAGCTAAATGTGTATATACAAGAAAATCGACTTTATACCTAAATACAAGATTACGGAATTCTTCTACATGCACTGCCGTTATGACGTCATGGCTATATGCAAATTTCAGATCGTTAAAGAAGGTTTATTAACTTAAATATGTTAAACTAATGAGTTGAACCATCCCGATATCGATTGCTAAATGTGTATATACAACAAAATCGACTTTATACCTAAATGTAAGATTACGGAATTCTTCTAAATGCACTGCCGTTATGCCGCCATGGCTTTACGCCAACTTCCGTTCGTTAAAGAAGGTTTATTAAATTAAATATGTTAAACTAATGATTTGAAGCATTTCGATATCGATTGCCAAATGTGTATATACAACAAAATCGACTTTATACCTAAATATAAGATTAAGGAATTCTTCCAAATCTACTGTCGTTATGCCGCCATGGCTTTATATCAACTTCAATACGGCAAAGAAGGTTAAGTAACTTAAATTTGGTAAACTAATGATTTTAAGCATTTCGATATCGCTTGCTAAATGTGTATATAAAAGAAAATTGAATTTATATTTAAACATAAGATTACGGAATACTTCCAAATGTACTGTCGTTTTGCCGCCATGGCTTTATATCACCTTCATTACGTTAAAGAAGGCTAATTAACTTAAATATGTTAAACTAATGATTTGAAGCATCTCGATATCGATTGCTAAATGAGTATATACAAGAAAATCGACTTTATACCTAAATTTAAGATTACGTAATTCTTCCAAATGCTTTGCCGTTATGCCGTTAAGGCGTTTGTAGACTTCAGTAAGATAAAGAGGGTTAATTAACTTAAATATGTTAAACTAATGATTTGAGGCATTTCGATATCGATTGCTAAATGTGTATATACAAGAAAATCGACTTTATACCTAAATATAAGATTACGGAATTCTTCTAAATGCATTGCCGTTATGCCGCTATGGCTTTATGTTATCTTCAGTTCGTTTAAGAAGGTTTGGTTTATTAACTTAGATATGTTACACTAGTTATTTGAAGCATTTCGACATCGATTGCTTAATGCATATATACAAGAAAATCGACTTTCTACCTAAATATAAGATAACGCAGTTCTTCCAAATGCACTGCCGTTATACCGTTATGGCTTTATGTAAACTTCAGTACAATAAATAAGGTTAATTAAAATCGATATCGATTGCTGAATGTGTAAATACAAGAAAATCGACTATATACCTAAATATAAGATTACGGAATTCTTTCAAATGCACTGCCGTTATACCGTTATGGCTTTATGTAAACTTCAGTAAGATAAAGAAGGTTAATTAACTTAAATATGTTAAACTAATGGTTTGAAGCATTTCGATATCGATTGCTAAATGTGTAAATACAAGAAAATCGACTTTATACCTAAATATAAAATTATAACATTACGGAATTCTTCTAAATGCACTGCCGTTATACCGTTAAGGCTTTATGTAGACTTCAGTAAGCTAAAAAATGTTTTTGTAACTTAATATGTTAAACTAATGATTTGAAGCATTTCGATATCGATAGCTAAATGTGTATATACAAGAAAATCGACTTTATACCTAAATATAAGATTACGGAATTCTTCTACATGCACTGCCGTTATGACGTCATGGCTATATGAAAATTTCAGATCGTTAAAGAAGGTTTATTAACCTAAATATGTTAAAGTAATGAGCTGAACCATCCCGATATCGATTGCTAAATGTGTATATACAACAAAATCGACTTTATACCTAAATGTAAGATTACGGAATTCTTCTAAATGCACTGCCGTTATGCCGCCATGGCTTTACGCCAACTTCCGTTCGTTAAAGAAGGTTTATTAAATTAAATATGTTAAACCAATGATTTGAAGCATTTCGATATCGATTGCTAAATGCCTACATACAACAAAATCGACTTTATACATAAATATAAGATTACGGAATTCTTCTTAATGCACTGCCGTTATGCCGCCATGGCTTTAAGCCAACTTTCGTTCGTTAAAGAAGGTTTATTAACTTAAATATGTTAAACTAATGATTTGAAGCATTTCGATATCGATTGCTAAATGTGTATATACAAGAAAATGACTTTATACCTAAATGTAAGATAACGGAATTCTTCTACATGCACTGCCGTTATGCCGCCATGGCTTTATGTAGAATTCCGTTCGTTAAAGAAGGTTTATTAACTTAAATATGTTAAACTAATGATTTGAACCATTTCGATATGGATTGCTAAATCTGTATATACAAGAATTCCACTTTTTACTTAAATATAAGATTACGGAATTCTTTCAAATGCACTGCCGTTATACCGTTAAGGCTTTATGTAGACTTCAGTAAGCTAAAAAATGTTTTTGTAACTTAATATGTTAAACTAATGATTTGAAGCATTTCGATATCGATAGCTAAATGTGTATATACTAGAAAATCGACTTTATACCTAAATATAAGATTACGGAATTCTTCTACATGCACTGCCGTTATGACGTCATGGCTATATGCAAATTTCAGATCGTTAAAGAATGTTTATTAACTTAAATATGGTAAACTAATGAGTTGAACCATCCCGATATCGATTGCTAAATGTGTATATACAACAAAATCGACTTTATACCTAAATGTAAGATTACGGAATTCTTCTAAATGCACTGCCGTTATGCCGCCATGGCTTTACGCCAACTTCCGTTCGTTAAAGAAGGTTTATTAAATTAAATATGCTAAACTAATGATTTGAAGCATTTCGATATCGATTGCTAAATGTGTATATACAACAAAATCGACTTTATACCTAAGTATAAGATTAAGGAATTCTTCCAAATCTACTGTCGTTATGCCGCCATGGCTTTATATCAACTTCAATACGTCAAAGAAGGTTAAGTAACTTAAATTTGGTAAACTAATGATTTGAAGCATTTCGATATCGCTTGCTAAATGTGTATATAAAAGAAAATTGAATTTATATCTAAACATAAGATTACGGAATACTTTCAAATGTACTGTCGTTTTGCCGCCATGGCTTTATATCACCTTCATTACGTTAAAGAAGGCTAATTAACTTAAATATGTTAAACTAATGATTTGAAGCATCTCGATATCGATTGCTAAATGAGTATATACAAGAAAATCGACTTTATACCTAAATTTAAGATTACGTAATTCTTCCAAATGCTTTGCCGTTATGCCGTTAAGGCGTTTGTAGACTTCAGTGGGATAAAGAGGGTTAATTAACTTAAATATGTTAAACTAATGATTTGAGGCATTTCGATATCGATTGCTAAATGTGTATATACAAGAAAATCGACTTTATACCTAAATATAAGATTACGGAATTCTTCTAAATGCATTGCCGTTATGCCGTTATGGCTTTATGTTATCTTCAGTTCGTTTAAGAAGGTTTATTAACTTAGATATGTTACACTAGTTATTTGAAGCATTTCGACATCGATTGCTTAATGCATATATACAAGAAAATCGACTTTCTACCTAAATATAAGATATCGCAATTCTTCCAAATGCACTGCCGTTATACCGTTATGGCTTTATGTTAACTTCAGTTATTTAAAGAAGGTTTATTAACTTAAATATGTTAAACCAGTTATATGAAGCATTTCGATTTCGATTGCTTAATGCATATATACAAGAAAATCGACTTTATACCTAAATATAAGATTACGGAATTCTTTCAAATGTTTTGTCGTTATGCCACCATGGCTTTATATCAACTTCAATACGTTAAAAAATGTTAATTAACGTAAATAAGTTAAAATAATGATTTGAAGCATTTCGATATCGATTGCAAAATGTGCATATACAACGAAATCGACTTTATACCTAAATATAAGATTACGGAATTCTTCCAAATGTACTGTCGTTATGCCGCCATGGCGTTATATCAATTTCAATATGTTAAAGAAGGTTAATTAACTTAAATATGTTAAACTAATGGTTTCAGGCATTTCGAAATCGATTGCTTAATGCATATGTACAAGAAAATCGACTTTATACCTAAATATAAGATTACGGAATTCTTCCAAATGTATTGTCGTTATGCCGTCATGGCTTTATATCAACTTCAATATGTTAAAGAAGGTTAACCAACTTAAATATGTTAAACTAATGATGTGAGGCATTTCGATATCGATTGCTAAATGTGTATATACAACAAAATCGACTTTATACCTAAATATAAGATTACAGAATTCTTTTAAATGTACTGTCGTTATGCCGCCATGGCTTTATATCAATTTCAATATGTTAAAGAAGGTTAATTAACTTAAATATGTTAAACTAATGATTTGAGGCATTTCGATATCGATTGCTTAACGTGTATATACAACAAAATCGACTTTATACCTAAATATGAGATTACGAAATTCTCCCAAATGCACTGCCGTTATACCGTTATGTCTTTATGTAAACTTCAATAAGATAAAGAAGGTTAATTAACTTAAATATGTTAAACTAATGATTTGAAGCGTTTCGATATCGATTGCTAAATGCGTATATACAAGAAAATCGACCTTATACATAAATATAAGATTACGGAATTATTCTAAAAACACTGCCGTTAAGCCGCCATGGATTTATGCCAACTTCAATATGTTAAAGAAGGTTAATGAACTTAAATATGTTAAACTAATGATTTGAAGCATTTAGATATCGATTGCTAAATGTGTATATACAAAAAATCGAATTTATACCTAAATATAAGATTACGTAATTCTTCTACATACACTGCCTATATGCCGCCATGGCTTTGTGTTAACTTCAGTGCGTTAAAGTAGGTTTGTTATCTTAAATATGTCAAATTAATGATTTAAAGCATATCGATATCGATTGCTAAATGAGTATATACAAGAAAATCGACTTTATACCTAAATATAAGATTACGTAATTCTTCTAAATGCTTTGCCGTTATGCCGTTAAGGCGTTTGTAGACTTCAGTAAGATAAAGAGGGTTAATTAACTTAAATATGTTAAACTAGTGATTTGAGGCATTTCGATATCGATTGCGAAATGTGTATATACAACAAAATCGACTTTATACCTAAATATAAGATTACGTAATTCTTCTAAATGCTTTGCCGTTATGCCGTTAAAACGTTTGTAGACTTCAGTAAAACAAAGAGGGTTAATTAACTTAAATATGTTAAACTAATGATTTGAAGCATTTCTTTATCGATTGCTAAATGAGTGTATACAAGAAAATCGACTTTATTCCTAAATATAAGATTACGTAATTCTTCTAAATGCTTGCCGTTATGCCGTTAAGATGTTTGTAAACTTCAGTAAGATAAAGAGGGTTAATTAACCTAAATATGTTAAACTAATGATTTGAAGCATTTCGATTTCGATTGCTAAATGAGTATATACAAGAAAATCGACTTTATACCTAAATATCAGATTACGTAATTCTTCTAAGTGCTTTGCCGTTATGCCGTTAAGGCGTTTGTAGACTTCAGTAAGATAGAGAGGGTTAATTAACTTAAATATGTTAAACTAATTATTTGAAGCATTTCGATATCGCTTGCGAAATGTGTGTATAAAAGAAAATCGAATTTATATCTAAACATAAGATTACGGAATACTTCCAAATGTACTGTCGTTATGCCGCCATGGCTTTATATCACCTTCAATACGTTAAAGAAGGTTAATTAATTTAAATATGTTAAACTAATGGTTTGAAGCATTTCGATATCGATTGCTAAATGTGTAAATACAAGAAAATCGACTTTATACCTAAATATAAAAATATAACATTACGGAATTCTTTTAAATGCACTGCCGTTATACCGTTAAGGCTTTATGTAGACTTCAGTAAGCTAAAAAATGTTTATTAACGTAATATGTTAAACTAATGATTTGAAGCATTTCGATATCGATAGCTAAATATCTATATACAAGAAAATCGACTATATACATTAATATAAGATAACGGAATTCTTCTAAATGCACTGCCGTTATGCCGTTATGGATTTATGTTCAGTTCGTTAAAGGAGGTTTATTAACTTCAATATGTTAAACCAGTTATTGGAAGCATATCGATATCGATTGCTTAATGCATATATACAAGAAAATCGACTTTATACCTAAATATAAGTCTACGGAATTCTTCTACATGCACTGCTGTTATGCCGCCATGGCTTTATATCAACTTCAATACGTCAAAGAAGGTTAATTAACTTAAATTTGGTAAACTAATGATTTGAAGCATTTCGATATCGCTTGCTAAATGTGTATATAAAAGAAAATCGAATTTATATCTAAACTTAAGATTACGGAATACTTCCAAATGTACTGTCGTTATGCCGCCAGGGCTTTATATCACCTTCAATACGTTAAAGAAGGTTAATTATTGTAAATATGTTAAACTAATGGTTTGAAGCATTTCGATATCTATTGCTAAATGTGTAAATACACGAAAATCGATTTTATACCTTAATATAAATTTATAACATTACGGAATTCTTCTAAATGCACTGCCGTTATACCGTTAAGGCTTTTGTAGACTTCAGTAAGCTAAAAAATGTTTATAAACTAAATATGTTAAACTAATGATTTGAAGCATTTCGATATCGATAGCTAAATGTGTATGTACAAGAAAATCGACTTTATACCTAAATATAAGATTACGGAATTCTTCTACATGCACTGCCGTTATGCCGTCATGGCTGTATGCAAACTTCAGATCGTTAAAGAAGGTTTATTAACTTAAATATGTTAAACTAATGAGTTGAATCATCTCGATATCGATTGCTAAATTTGTATATACAACAAAATCGACTTTATACCTAAATATAAGATTACGGAATTCTTCTAAATGCACTGCCGTTATGCCGTTATGGATTTATGTTCAGTTCGTTACAGAAGGTTTATTAACTTTAATATGTTAGACTAATGATTTATAGCGTTTCGATATCGATTGCTAACTGTGTATATACAAGAAAATCGACTTTATACCTAAATATAAGATTACGGAATATTTCCAAATGTACTGTCGTTATGCCGCCATGGCTTTATGCCAAATTCAGTTCGTTAAAGAAGGTTTATTAACTTAAATATGTTAAACTAATGAGATGAAGCATCTCGATATCGATTGCTAAATGTGTTTATATACAAAATTGACTTTATACCTAAATATAAGTTTACGGAATTCTTTCAAATGCACTGCCATTATACCGTTATGGCTTTACGTAAACTGCAGTAATATAAATATGGTTAATTAACTTAAATATGTTAAACTAATGAGTTGAGCCATCTCGATATCGATAGCTAAATGTGTATATACAAGAAAAACGACTTTATACCTAAATATAAGATTACAAAATTCTTCTACATCCACTGCCGTTATGCCAACTTCAGATCGTTAAAGAAGGTTTATTAACTTAAATATGTTAAACTGTTGAGTTGAAGCATTTCGATATCGATTGCGAAATGTATATATTCAAGAAAATCGACTTAATACCTAAATATAAGATTACGGAACTCTTCCAAATGCACTGCCGTTATGCCGTTAAGGCTTTTGTAGACTTCAGTAAGATAAAGAGGATTAAATTACTTAAGTATGTTAAACTAATGATTTGAGGCATTCTAATATCGATTGCTAAATGTGTAAATACAAGAAAATCGACTATATACTTCAATATAAGTTTACGGAATTCTTCTACATGCACTGTCGTTATGCCGCCATGGCTTTATATCACCTTCATTACGTTAAAGAAAGTTAATTAACTTAAATGTGTTAAACTAATGATTTGCAGCATTTCGATATCGGCTGCTAAATGTGTATATACAAGAAAATCGAATTAATACCTAAATAAAAGATAAAGGAATTCTTCTAAATGCACTGCCGTTATTCCGTTAAGGCTTTATGTCAACTGTATACGTTAAAGAAGGTTAATTAAATTAAATATGTTAAACTAATGATTTGAAGCAATTTTATATCGACTGCTAAATGTGTAAATACCAGAAAATCGACTTTAAACCTAAATATACTATTATAACATTACGGAATTCTTCTAAATGCACTGCCGTTATACCTTTAAGGCTTTAGTAGACTTCAGTAAGCTAAAAATTGTTTATTAACTTAAATATGTTAAACTAATGATTTGAAGCATTTCGATATCGATAGCTAAATATGTATATACAAAAAAATCGAATTTATACCTAAATATAAGCCGTTATGCCGCCATGGCTTTGTGTTAACTTCAGTGCGTTAAAGTAGGTTTGTTAACTGAAGTATGTTAAACTAATGATTTGAAGCATTTCAAAATCGATTGCCAAATGCATATATACTAGAAAATCGACTTAATACCTAAATATAAGATTACGGAGTTCTTCCAAATGTACTGTCGTTATGTCGTAATGGCTTTATATCACCTTCAATACGTTAAAGATGGTTAATTAACTCAAATATGTTAAGCTAATGATTTGGAGCATTTCGATATCGATTTCTAAATGCATATATACAAGAAAATCGACCTAATACCTAAATATAAGATTACGGAATTCTTCCAAATTACTGTCGTTATGGCGCCATGGCTTTATTTCACCTTCAATACGTTAAAGATGGTTAATTAACTTTAATATGTTAAACTAATGATTTGAAGCATTTCGATATCGATTGCTAAATGTGTATATACATGAAAATCGACTTTATACCTAAATATAAGATCACGGAATTCTTCCAAATGTACTGTCGTTATGCCGCCATGGTTTGTATCAACTCCAATACGTCAAAGAAGGTTAATTATTTTAAATATCTTAAACTAATGGTTTGAAGCATTTCGATATCGCTTGCTAAATGAGTATATACAAGAAAGTCGAATTTATACCTTAATACAAGATAACGGAATTCTTCTAAATGCAGTGCAGTTATACCGTTAAGGCTTTATGTAGATATCAGTGCGTTAAAGAAGGTTTATTAACTTAAATATGTTAAACTAATGAGTTGAAGCATTTCAAAATCGAATGCCAAATGCATATATACAAGGAAATCGACTTAATACCTAAATATAAGATTACGGAGTTCTTCCAAATGTACTGTCGTTATGTCGTAATGGCTTTATATCACCTTCAATACGTTAAAGATGGTTAATTAACTTAAATATGTTAAACTAATGATTCGGAGCATTTCGATATCGATTTCTAAATGCATATATACAAGAAAATCGACCTAATACCTAAATATAAGATTACGGAATTCTTCCAAATTACTGTCGTTATGCCGCCACGGCTTTATTTCACCTTCAATACGCTAAAGAAGGCTAATTAACTTAAATATGTTAAACTAATGATTTGAAGCATTTCGATATCGATTTCTAAATGCATATATACAAGAAAGTCGAATTTATACCTAAATATAAGATTACGGAATTCTTCCAAATGTACTGTCGTTATGCCGCCATGGCTTTGTATCAACTTCAATACGTTAAAGAATGTTAATTAACTTGAATATGTTAAACTAATGATTTGAAGCATTTCGATATCGATTGCTAAATGTGTTTATAAAACAAAATCGATTTTTTACCTAAATAAGAAAATCGAATTCATACCTAAATACGAGATTACGTAATTTTTCTAAGTGCACTGCCGTTATGCCGTTAAGGCTTTTGCAGACTTCAGTAAGAAAAAGAGGGTTAAGTTACTTAAATATGTTAAACTAATGATTTGAAGCATTTCGATATCGATTGCTAAATGTGTATGTGCAACAAAAGTGACTTTATACCTAAATATAAGATAACGGAATTCATTTAAATATTCAGCCGTTATGCCGGGTTTTGGCTTTATGTAAACTTCAGTAAGATAAAGA
>CM050324.1:13698417-13716498 GCA_027475135.1 Bactrocera correcta
TCTTGTATATACACACTTAGCAATCGATAACGAAATGCTTCGAGTCATTAGTTTAACATATTTAAGTTAATTAGCCCTCTTTAACGTAATGACGGAGACATAAAGCCATGGCGGCATAACGACAGTACATTTGGAAGAATTCCGTAGTCTTTTGTTTAGGTATAAAGTCGATTTTCTTTTATATATGCATTAAGCAATCGATATCGAAATGCTTCAAATAACTGGTTTAACATATTTAAGTTAATAAACCTTCTTTAATGAACTGAAGTTAACATAAAGCCATAACGACATAACGGCAGTGCATTTAGAAGAATTCCGTTATCGTATATTTATGTATAAAGTCGATTTTCTTGTATATTCACATTTAGCATTCGAAAACGAAATGCTTCAAATCGTTAGTTTAACATATTTAAGTTAATTAACCTTCTTTATCTTACCGAAGTTTACATAAAGCCATAAAGATATAACGGCAGTGCATTTGGAAGAATTCCGTAAACTTATATTTAGGTATAATGTCGATTTTGTTGTATATACACATTTAGCAGTCGATATCGAGATGCTTCAAATCATTAGTTTAACATATTTAAGTTAATTAACCTTATTTTTCTTACTGAAGTTTACATAAAGCCATAACGGTATAACGGCAGTGCATTTGGAAGAATTCCGTAATCTTTTATTTAGGTATAAAGTGGATTTTGTTGTGTATACTCATTAGCAATCGATATCGAGATGGTTCAACTCATTAGTTTAACATATTTAAGTTAATAAACCTACTTTAACGATCTGAAGTTGGCTTAAAGCCGGCATAACGGGAGTGCATTTAGAAGAATTCCGTAATCGTATATTTAGGTATAAAGTTGATTTTCTTGTATAAACACATTTAGCAATCGATAACGAAATGCTTCAAATCATTAGTTTAACATATTTAATTTAATTAACCTTCTTTAACCTATTGAAGTTGATATAAAGCCATGGCGGCATAACGACAGTGCATTTAGAAGAACTCCGTAAACTTATATTTAGGTATAAAGTCGATTTTGTTGTATATACACATTAGCAATCGATATCGAGATGGTTCAACTCATTAGTTTAACATATTTAAGCTAATTAACCATATTTTTCTTACTGAAGTGTACGTAAATCCATAACGGTATAACGGCAGTGCATTTGGAAGAACTCCGTAATCTCATATTTAGGTATAAAGTGGATTTTCTTGTATTTACACATTAAGCAATCGATATCGAAATGCATCAAATAACTGGTTTGCATATTTAAGTTAATTAACCTTCTTTATCTTACTGAAGTTTACATAAAGCCATAACGGCATAACAGCAAAATATTTATATGAATTCCGTTATCTTATATTTAGGTATAAAGTCGTTTTTATTGTACATACACATTTAGCAATCGATATCGAAATGCTTCAAATCATTAGTTTAACATATTTAAGTTAGTTGACCTTCTTTAACTTAATGAAGGTGATATAAAGCCATGGCGGCATAACGGCAGTGCATTTAGAAGAATTCCGTAATCTTATATTTAGGTATAAAGTCGATTTTGTTGTATATACGCATCTAGCAATCGATATCGAAATGCTTCAAATCATTAGTTTAAAAATATTTAAGTTAATTAACCTTCTTTATTTTACTGAAGTTTACATAAAGCCAAAACGGTATAACGACAGTGCTTTTGGAAGAATTCCGTAATCTTATATTTAGGTATATAGTCGATTTTCTTGTATATACGCATTTATCAGTCGATATCGAAATGCTTCAAATCATTCGTTTAACATATTT
Organism: Bactrocera correcta; assembly: GCA_027475135.1. Lineage (NCBI taxonomy): Eukaryota > Metazoa > Arthropoda > Insecta > Diptera > Tephritidae > Bactrocera > Bactrocera correcta. The sequence continues at coordinate 13,700,214 of CM050324.1, forward strand.
AAGTTAGTTAACCTTTTTTAATGTAATGAAGGTGATAAAAAACCGTGGCGGCATAACGACAGTGCATTTAGAAGAATTCCGTAATCTTATATTTATGTATAAAATCGATTTTCTTGTATATACACATTTAGCAATCGATATCGAAATGCTTCAAATCATTAGTTTAACATATTTAACTTAATAAACCTTCTTTAACGAACGAAAGTTGGCTTAAAGCCATGGCGGCATAACGGCACTGCTTTTGGAAGAATTCCGTAGTCTTATATTTAGGCATAAATTCGATTTTCTTGTATATACACATTTTACAATCGATATCGAAATGCTTCAAATAACAGGTTTAGCATATTTAAGTTAATTAACCTTCTTTATCTTATTGAAGTTTACATAAAGCCATAAGGGAATAACGGCAGTATTTTTATATGAATTCCGTTATCTTATATTTAGGTATAAAGTCGATTTTGTTGTACATACACATTAAGCAATCGATATCGAAATGCTTCAAATCATTAGTTTAACACATTAAGTTAATAAACCTTCTTTAACGAACGGAAGTTGGCATAAAGCCATGGCGGCATAATGGCGGTGCATTTAGAAGAATTCCGTAATCTTATATTTAGGTATAAAGTCGATTTTCCTGTATATACACATTTCGCAATCGATAACGAAATGCTTCAAATCATTAGTTTAACATATTTAAGTAAATTAGCCTTCTTTAACGTATTGAAGTTGATATAAAGCCATGGCGGCATAACGACAGTGCATGTAGAAGAATTCCGTAATCTTATGTTTAAGTATAAATTCGATTTTCTTTTACATACACATTCAGCAAGCGATATCGAAATGCTTCAAATCATTAGTTTAACAAATTTAAGTTAATTAACCTTCTTTAACGTATTGAAGTTGATATAAAGCCATGGCGGCATAACGACAGTACATTTGGAAGAATTCCGTAGTCTTATATTTAGGTATAAAGTCGATTTTCTTTTATATATGCATTAAGCAATCGATATCGAAATGCTTCAAATAACTGGTTTAACATATTTAAGTTAATAAACCTTCTTTAATGAACTGTAGTTAACATAAAGCCATAACGGCATAACGGTAGTGCATTTAGAAGAATTCCGTTATCGTATATTTATGTATAAAGTCGATTTTCTTGTATATTCACATTTAGCAATCGATAACAAAATGCTTAAAATCATTAGTTTAACATACTTAAGTTAATTAGCCTTTTTTATCTTACTGAAGTTTACATAAAGCCTAACGATATAACGGCAGTGCATTTGGAAGAATTCCGTAAACTTATATTTAGGTATAATGTCGATTTTGTTGTATATGCACATTTAGCAGTCGATATCGAGATGCTTCAAATCATTAGTTTAACATATTAAAGTTAATTGAACTTATTTTTTTTACTGAAGTTTACGTAAAGCCATAACGGTATAACGGCAGTGCATTTGGAAGAATTCCGCAATCTTATATTTAGGTATAAAGTCGATTTTGTTGTGTATACACATTAGCAATCGATACCGAGACGGTTCAACTCATTAGTTTAACATATTTAAGTTAATAAACCTTCTTTAACGAACTGAAGTTGGCTTAAAGCCATGGCGGCATAACGGCAGTGCTTTTAGAAGAATTCCGTAATCTTATATTTAGGTATAAAGTCGATTTTGTTGTATATACACATTAGCAATCGATATCGAGATGTTTCAAATCATTAGTTTAACATATTTAATTTAATTAAACATATTTTTCTTACTGAAGTGTACGTAAAGCCATAACGGTATAACGGCAGTGCATTTGGAAGAACTCCGTAATCTTACATTTAGGTATAAACTCGATTTTCTTGTATTTACACATTAAGCAAACGATATCGAAACGCATCAAATAACTGGTTTAGCATATTTAAGTTAATTTACCTTCTTTATCTTACTGAAGTTTACATAAAGCCATAACGGCATAACGGCAGTATATTTATATGAATTCCGTTATCTTATATTTAGGTATAAAGTCGATTTTGTTGTACATACACATTTAGCAATCGATATCGAAATGCTTCAAATCATTAGTTTAACATATTTAAGTTAGTTAACCTTCTTTAACGTAATGAAGGTGATATAAAGCCATGGCGGCATAACGGCAGTGCATTTAGAAGAATTCCGTTATCGTATATTTATGTATAAAGTCGATTTTGTTGTATATACGCATCTAGCAATCGATATCGAAATGCTTCAAATCATTAGTTTAACACATTTAAGGTTATAAACCTTCTTTAACGAACTGAAGTTGGCAAAAAGCCATGGCGGCATAACGACAGTAGATTTGGAAAAATTTCCCGTAATTTTATATTTAGGTATAAAGTCGATTTTCTTGTATATACGCATTTAGCAATCGATATCGAAATGCTTCAAATCATTCGTTTAACATATTTAAGTTAGTTAACCTTCTTTAACGTAATGAAGGTGATATAAAGCCGTGGCGGCATAACTACAGTGCATTTAGAAGAATTCCGTAATCTTATATTTATGTATAAAATCGATTTTGTTGTATACACACATTTTGCAATCGATATCGAAATGCTTCAAATCATTAGTTTAACATATTTAAGTTAATAAACCTTCTTTAACGAACCAAAGTTGGCTTAAAGCCATGGCGGCATAACGGCAGTGCATTTAGAAGAATTCCGTCATCTTATATTTAGGTATAAAGTCGATTTTCTTGTATATACACATTTTACAATCGATATCGAAATGCTTCAAATAACAGGTTTAGCATATCTAAGTTAATTAACCTTCTTTATCATATTGAAGTTTACATAAAGAATTCCGTAATCTTATGTTTAGGTATAAATTCGATTTTCTTTTACATACACATTCAGCAAGCGATAACGAAATGCTTCAAATCATTAGTTTAACAAATTTAAGTTAATTAACCTTCTTTAACGTATTAAAGTTGATATAAAGCCATGGCGGCATAACGACAGTACATTTGGAAGAATTCCGTAGTCTTATATTTAGTTATAAAGTCGATTTTGTTGTGTATACACATTAGCAATCGATATCAAGATGGTTCAACTCATTAGTTTAACATATTTAATTTAAATAAACCTTTTTTAACGAACTGTAGTTAACATAAAGCCATAACGGCATAACGGCAGTGCATTTAGAAGAATTCCGTTATCGTATATTTATGTATAAAGTCGATTTTCTTGTATATTCACATTTAGCAATCGATAACGAAATGCTTCAAATCATTAGTTTAACATATTTAAGTTAATTAGCCTTCTTTATCTTACTGAAGTTTACAAAAAGCCATAACGATATAACGGCAGTGCATTTGGAAGAACCCCGTAACCTTATATTTAGGTATAATGTCGATTTTGTTGTATATACACATTTAGCAGTCGATATCGAGATGCTTCAAATCATTAGTTTAACATATTTAAGTTAACTAACCTTTTTTTTTTTTACTGAAGTTTACGTAAAGCCATAACGGTATAACGGCAGTGCATTTGGAAGAATTCCGTAATGTTATAATTAGGTAAAAAGTCGCTTTTCTTTTATATACACATTTAGTAATCGATATCGAAATGCTTCAAATCATTAGTTTAACATATTTAACTTAATTAACCTTCTTTAACGGACGGAAGTTGGCATAAGGCCATGGCGGCACAACGGCAGTGCATTTAGAAGAATTCCGTAATCTTATATTTAGGTATAAAGTTGATTTTCTTGTATATACATATTTAGCATTCGATAACGAAATGCTTCAAATCATTATTTTAACATATTTAATTTAAACTAGCCTTCTTTAACGTAAGGGAGGTGACATAAAGCGATGGCGGTATAACGACAGTTCATTTGGAAGAATTCCGTAATCTTATGTTTAGGTATAAATTCGTTTTTCTTTTACATACACGTTTAGCAATCGATATCGAAATGCTTCAAATCATTAGTTTAACATATTTAATTTAAATTAACCTTCTTTATCTTACTGAAGTTTACATAAAGCCATAACGGCAGTGCTTTGGGGAAGAATTCCGTAATCGTATATTTAGGTATAAAGTCGATTTTGTTGTACATACACATTTAGCAATCAATATCGAAATGCTTCAAATCATTAGTTTAACAAACGAGGGCTGTCTGATAAATAACCGACGTAACATCATGCACGCGATTTTTTCACAATTTTTTTTTTTTTTTTCTACATAGTCTCCTTGTAACTCCACATACTTCTCCCAGCGATGCTCCTATCTCTGCAACCCGTCCAAATAGTACTTGGCGTCTTTGTCTGCAAAATACGAGTTCACGAAAGAGATTGCCTCCTCATTTGACGAAAATTTCTGGCCGCCGAGCGCAGTTTTAATTTAAGGAAACAAAAAGAGTCGCTTTGTTCTAGATCCGGTGAATAAGGTGGATGGTCAAGCAGTTCGAACAGCAATTCGTGGATTTTCGCCATGGCGACTGTTGAGGTGTGAGATGGTGCGTTGTCTTGGTGGAACAAGACTTTCTTTTTTTGCAAATGTGGCCGATTTTTCGAAATTTCTTTTTTTAGCTTGTCCAATAATAATGCGTAGTATGCTCCTGTTATAGTTTTTCCTTTTTTAAGATAGCCCATGAATATAATTCCATGGCTGTCCCAAAAAACACTCGCCATCACTTTCCCAGCCCAATACACAGCTTTAGGTTTTTTTGGGGCCGGTCCTCCTTTTCAATCCACTGTTTTGATTGGATTTTTGTTTCGGGCGTATAACGATGAATCCAAGTTTCGTCTACAGTTATCAATCGGCACCAAAACTTGGTCGTATTGCCTCTAAACTGAGCCAACAGTGCGCTGGAAATGTTCATGCGCGCACGTTTGTGGTCTAGCGTAAGCAAACGCCGCACCCAACGCGCGGACAGCTTCCTCATGCCCAAATCTTGGTTTAATATGTGAAACACGTTATTTTGACATCTTCATAATCTCAGCTATTTCCTTAGCTTTAATCCGGCGGTCGTCTAATACCAATTGATGAACTTTAGCGATGTTATCGTTAGTGGTTACAGCTTTTGGACGCCCAGGGCGTTCATCAGCTTCCATGCTACTGCGACCACGTTTAAATTCAGCCGCCCAAAATTTTATGATGGTAAACGATGGTGCAGAGTCACCGTACACAGAGTCCAACTCATCTTTGATTTGTGAAGGCGTATTGCCTTTCAAAAATAAAAAATTTTAAATTTCAGCTCGATATTCAATCTTTTTCCCTTTTGGGGTAATCACCGAAATAGACTCACAAAAACGACGGTCGACAGATAATTGCGCAAGATAAATTTCTGAAATTTTGGCGAGTAGCAATTATGATATGCACAATTTGAAGTAGAAACTTTTTTTTCAGAGGTACCGCTAGCTTTACGTTGAGGTCGGTTATTTATCAGACAGCCCTCGTATTTAAGTTAATTAACGCTCTTTATCTTACTGAAGTCTACAAAAGCTTTAACGGCATAACGGCAGTGCATTTAGAAGACTACGTAATCTTATATTTAGGTATGAATTCGATTTTCTTGTATATATACATATAGCAATCGCTATCGAAATGCTTCAAATCATTAGTTTAACATATTTAAATTAATTAACCCTCTTTATCTTACTGAAGTTTACATAAAGCCATAACGGCATAACGGCAGTATATTTGGGTGAATTCCGTAATCTTTTACTTAGGTATAAAATCGATTTTCTTGTACATACACATTTAGCAATCGATATCGAAATGCTTCAAATAATTAGTGTAACATATTTAAGTTAATAAACCTTCTTTAAGGTATTGAAGGAGATACAAAGCCATGGCGGCATAACGACAGTACATTTGGAAGAATTCCGTAATCTTATGTTTAGATATAAATTCGATTTTCTTTTATATACATATAGCAATCGATATCGAAATGCTTCAAATCATTAGTTTTAAAATATTTAAGTTAATAAACCTTCTTTTAAAGTGTTGAACTGATACAAAGCCATGGCGGCATAACGACAGTACATTTGGAAGAATTCCGTAATCTTATATTTAGGTATAAAGTCGATTTTCTTGTATATACACATTTATTTTTATATCGAAATGCTTCAAATCATTAGTTTAACATATTTAAGTTAATTAACCTTCTTTATCTTACTGAAGTTCACATAAAGCCATAACGGCATAACGGCAGTATATTTGGGTGAATTCCGTAATCGTTTACTTAGGTATAAAATCGCTTTTCTTGTACATAAACATTTTGCAATCGATATCGAAATGCTTCAAATCATTAGTTTAGCATACTTAAGTAAATTAAACTTCTTTAACGTACTGAAATTTATATAAAGCCTTAACGGTATAACTGCAGTGCATTTAGAAGAATTCCGTAACCTTATATTTAGGTATAAAGTCGATTTTTTTTTATATACTCATTAAGCAATCCATATCGAAATGCTTCAAATCATTAGTTTAACATATTTAAGTTAATTAACACTCTTTATCTTACTGAAGTCTACATAAAGCCATAACGGCATAACGGCAGTATATTTGGGTGAATTCCGAAATCTTTTATTTAGGTATAAAATCGATTTTCTTGTACATACACATTAATTAATCGATATCGTAATGCTTCAAATCATTAGTTTAGCATATCTAAGTAAATTAACCCTCATTAACGTACCGAAATTTATGTTAAGCCTTAACGGTATAACTGCAGTGCATTTAGAAGAATTCCGTTATCTTATATTTAGGTATAAAGTCGATTTTCTTGTATTTACATATTTAGCAATCGATTTTTAAATGCTTCAAATCATTAGTTTAACATATTTAAGTTAATTAACCCTCTCTATCTTACTGAAGTCTACATAAAGCCTTAATGGCATAACGACAGTGCATTTAGAAGAATTCCGTTATCTTATACTTAGGTATAAAGTCGATTTTCTTGTATATATACATATAGCAATCGATATCGAAATGCTTCAAATCATTAGTTTAACATATCTAAGTTAATTAACCCTCTTTATCTTACTGAAGTTTACACAAAGCCATAACGGCATAATGGCAGTATATTTGGGTGAATTCCGTAATCTTTTACTTAGGTATAAAATCGATTTTCTTGTACATACACATTTAGCAATCGATATTGAAATGCTTCAATTCGTTAGTGTAACATATTTAAGTTAACAAACCTTCTTTAACGTATTGAAGGTGATAAAAAGCCATGGCGGCATAACGACAGTAGATTAGGAAGAATTCCGTAATCTTATATTTAGGTATAAAGTCCATTTTCTTGTATATACACATTTAGCAATCGATATCGAAATGCTTAAAAAAACTGGTTTAGCATATTTAGGTTAATTGACCTCCTTTATCTTACCGAAGTTTACATAACGCCATAACGGCATGACGGCAGTATATTTGGGTGAATTCCGTTATCTTTTATTTAGGTATAAAATCGATTTTCTTGTACATACACATTAATTAATCGATATCGTAATGCTTCAAATCATTAGTTTAGCATATCTAAGTAAATTAACCTTCATTAACGTACCGAAATTTATGTTAAGCCTTAACGGTATAACTGCAGTGCATTTAGAAGAATTCCGTTATCTTATATTTAGGTATAAAGTCGATTTTCTTGTATTTACATATTTAGCAATCGATTTTTAAATGCTTCAAATCATTAGTTTAACATATTTAAGTTAATTAACCCTCTCTATCTTACTGAAGTCTACATAAAGCCTTAATGGCATAACGACAGTGAATTTAGAAGAATTCCGTTATCTTATATTTAGGTATAAAGTCGATTTTCTTGTATATATACATTTAGCAATCGATATCGAAATGCTTCAAATCATTAGTTTAACATATCTAAGTTAATTAACCCTCTTTATCTTACTGAAGTTTACACAAAGCCATAACGGCATAATGGCAGTATATTTGGGTGAATTCCGTAATCTTTTACTTAGGTATAAAATCGATTTTCTTGTACATACACATTTAGCAATCGATATTGAAATGCTTCAATTCGTTAGTGTAACATATTTAAGTTAATAAACCTTCTTTAACGTATTGAAGGTGATAAAAAGCCATGGCGGCATAACGACAGTAGATTTGGAAGAATTCCGTAATCTTATATTTAGGTATAAAGTCCATTTTCTTGTATATACACATTTAGCAATCGATATCGAAATGCTTAAAATAACTGGTTTAGCATATTTAGGTTAATTGACCTCCTTTATCTTACCGAAGTTTACATAACGCCATAACGGCATGACGGCAGTATATTTGGGTGAATTCCGTTATCTTTTATTTAGGTATAAAATCGATTTTCTTGTACATACACATTAATTAATCGATATCGTAATGCTTCAAATCATTAGTTTAGCATATCTAAGTAAATTAACCTTCATTAACGTACCGAAATTTATGTTAAGCCTTAACGGTATAACTGCAGTGCATTTAGAAGAATTCCGTTATCTTATATTTAGGTATAAAGTCGATTTTCTTGTATTTACATATTTAGCAATCGATTTTTAAATGCTTCAAATCATTAGTTTAACATATTTAAGTTAATTAACCCTCTCTATCTTACTGAAGTCTACATAAAGCCTTAATGGCATAACGACAGTGAATTTAGAAGAATTCCGTTATCTTATATTTAGGTATAAAGTCGATTTTCTTGTATATATACATTTAGCAATCGATATCGAAATGCTTCAAATCATTAGTTTAACATATTTAAGTTAATTAACCTTCTTTATCTTACTGAAGTTTACATAAAGCCATAACAGTATAACGACATTACATTTGGAAGAATTCCGTAATCATTTCGCAATCGATATCGAAATGCTTCAGATAACTGGTTTAACATATTTAAGTTAATAAACCTCCTTTAGCAAACTGGAGTTGACATAAAGCCATAACGGCAGGGCATTTGGAAGAATACCGTAGTCTTATATTTATGCATAAAGTCGATTTTCTTGTATATACACATTTTGCAATCGATATCGAAATGCTTCAAATAACTGGTTTAGCATATTTAAGTTAATTAACCTTCTCTGTCTTACTGAAGTCTATATAAAGCCTTCACGGCATAACGGCAGTGCATTTAGATGAATTACGTTATCTCATATTTAGGAATAAATTTGATTTTCTTTTATGTACACATTTAGCAAGCGATATCAAAATGCTTAAAATCATTAGTTTAACATGTTTAAGTTAATAAACCTTCTTAACCGAACTGAAGTTGGCATAACGCAATGGCGGCATAACGGCAGTACATTTAGAAGAATTCTGTAATCTTATATTAAGAAAAAGGTCGATTTTCTTGTATATACAAATTTACCAATCGATATAGAAATGTGTAACATATTTGAGTTAATTAACCCTCTTTATCTTACTGAAGTCTACAAAAGCCTTAACGGCATAACGGCAGTGCATTTGGAAGAATTCCGTAATCTTATATTTAAGTATAAAGTCGATTTTTTGTATATACACATTTAGCAATCGATATCGAAATGCTTCAAATCGTTAGTTTAATATATTTAAGTTAATTAACCGTATTTATCTTACTTAAGTTTACAAAAGCCTTAATGGGATAACGGCAGTGCATTCGGAAGAATTCCGTAATCTCGTATTTAGGTATAAAGCCGATTTTCTTGTATATACACATTTAGCAATCGATATCGAAATGCTTCAAACCATTAGCTTAACATATTTAAGTTAATAAACTTTCTTTAATGCACTGAAGTCTACATAAAGCCTTAACGGAATAACTGCAGTGCATTTAGAAGAATTCCGTAATCTTATATTTAAGTATAAGGTCGATTTTCTTGTATTTACATATTTAGCAATCGATAACGAAATGCTTCAAATCATTAGTTTAACATATTTAAGTTAATTAACCTTCTTTAACGTAATGAAGTTGATATAAAGCCAAGACGGCATAACGGCAGTGCATTTAGAAGAATTCCGTAGTCTTGTATTTAGGCATAAAGTCGATTTTCTTGTATATACACATTTAGCAATCGATAACGAAATGCTTCAAATCATTAGTTTAACATATTTTAGTTAGTTAACCTTCTTTTACGTAATGAAGGTGATATAAAGCCATGGCGGCATAACGACAGTAGATTTGGAAGAATTCCGTAGTCTTATATTTATGTATAAAGACGATTTTCTTGTATATACCTATTTAGCAATCGATATCGAAATGCTTCAAATCAATCGTTTAACATATTTAAGTTAGTTAACCTTCTTTAACTTAATGAAGGTGATATAAAGCCATGGCGGCATAACGACAGTGCATTTAGAAGAATTCCGTAATCTTATATTTAGGTATAAAGTCGATTTTGTTGTATATACGCATCTAGCAATCGATATCGAAATGCTTCAAATCATTACTTTAAAATATTTTAGTTAACTAAGCTTGTTTAACGCACTGAAGTTGATATAAAGCCATGGCGGCATAACGACAGTAGATTTGGAAGAAATCCGTAATTTTATATTTAGGTATGAAGTCGATTTTGTTGTATATACACATTTAGCAAACGATACCGAAATGATATGCACAATGTGAAGTAGAAACTTCTTTAGAGCTAGCTTTACGTTGAGGTCGGTTATTTATCAGACAACCCTCGTATTTAAGTTAATTAACGCTCTTTATCTTACTGAAGTCTACAAAAGCTTTAACGGCATAACGGCAGTGCATTTAGAAGAACTACGTAATCTTATATTTAGGTATGAACTCGATTTTCTTGTATATATACATATAGCAATCGATATCGAAATGCTTCAAATCATTAGTTTAACATATTTAAGTTAATTAACCCTCTTTATCTTACTGAAGTTTACATAAAGCCATAACGGCATAACGCCAGTATATTTGGGTGAATTCCGTAATCTTTTACTTAGGTATAAAATCGATTTTCTTGTACATACACATTTAGCAATCGATACTGAAGTGCTTCAAATCGTTAGTTTAACATATTTAAGTTAATTAACCTTGTTTATCTTACTGAAGTTTACATAAAGCCATAACGGCATAACGGCAGTATATTTGGGTGAATTCCGAAATCTTTTATTTAGGTATAAAATCGATTTTCTTGTACATACACATTAATTAATCGATATCGTAATGCTTCAAATCATTAGTTTAGCATATCTAAGTAAATTAACCCTCATTAACGTACCGAAATTTATGTTAAGCCTTAACGGTATAACTGCAGTGCATTTAGAAGAATTCCGTTATCTTATATTTAGGTATAAAGTCGATTTTCTTGTATTTACATATTTAGCAATCGATTTTTAAATGCTTCAAATCATTAGTTTAACATATTTAAGTTAATTAACCCTCTCTATCTTACTGAAGTCCACATAAAGCCTTAATGGCATAACGACAGTGCATTTAGAAGAATTCCGTTATCTTATACTTAGGTATAAAGTCGATTTTCTTGTATATATACATATAGCAATCGATATCGAAATGCTTCAAATCATTAGTTTAACATATCTAAGTTAATTAACCCTCTTTATCTTACTGAAGTTTACACAAAGCCATAACGGCATAATGGCAGTATATTTGGGTGAATTCCGTAATCTTTTACTTAGGTATAAAATCGATTTTCTTGTACATACACATTTAGCAATCGATATTGAAATGCTTCAATTCGTTAGTGTAACATATTTAAGTTAATAAACCTTCTTTAACGTATTGAAGGTGATAAAAAGCCATGGCGGCATAACGACAGTAGATTTGGAAGAATTCCGTAATCTTATATTTAGGTATAAAGTCCATTTTCTTGTATATACACATTTAGCAATCGATATCGAAATGCTTAAAATAACTGGTTTAGCATATTTAGGTTAATTGACCTCCTTTATCTTACCGAAGTTTACATAACGCCATAACGGCATGACGGCAGTATATTTGGGTGAATTCCGTTATCTTTTATTTAGGTATAAATCGATTTTCTTGTACATACACATTAATTAATCGATATCGTAATGCTTCAAATCATTAGTTTAGCATATCTAAGTAAATTAACCTTCATTAACGTACCAAAATTTATGTTAAGCCTTAACGGTATAACTGCAGTGCATTTAGAAGAATTCCGTTATCTTATATTTAGGTATAAAGTCGATTTTCTTGTATTTACATATTTAGCAATCGATTTTTAAATGCTTCAAATCATTAGTTTAACATATTTAAGTTAATTAACCCTCTCTATCTTACTGAAGTCTACATAAAGCCTTAATGGCATAACGACAGTGAATTTAGAAGAATTCCGTTATCTTATATTTAGGTATAAAGTCGATTTTCTTGTATATATACATTTAGCAATCGATATCGAAATGCTTCAAATCATTAGTTTAACATATTTAAGTTAATTAACCTTCTTTATCTTACTGAAGTTTACATAAAGCCATAACAGTATAACGACGTTACATTTGGAAGAATTCCGTAATCATTTCGCAATCGATATCGAAATGCTTCAGATAACTGGTTTAACATATTTAAGTTAATAAACCTCCTTTAGCAAACTGGAGTTGACATAAAGCCATAACGGCAGGGCATTTGGAAGAATACCGTAGTCTTATATTTATGCATAAAGTCGATTTTCTTGTATATACACATTTTGCAATCGATATCGAAATGCTTCAAATAACTGGTTTAGCATATTTAAGTTAATTAACCTTCTCTGTCTTACTGAAGTCTATATAAAGCCTTCACGGCATAACGGCAGTGCATTTAGATGAATTACGTTATCTCATATTTAGGAATAAATTTGATTTTCTTTTATGTACACATTTAGCAAGCGATATCAAAATGCTTAAAATCATTAGTTTAACATGTTTAAGTTAATAAACCTTCTTAACCGAACTGAAGTTGGCATAACGCAATGGCGGCATAACGGCAGTGCATTTAGAAGAATTCTGTAATCTTATATTAAGAAAAAGGTCGATTTTTCTTGTATATACAAATTTACCAATCGATATAGAAATGTGTAACATATTTGAGTTAATTAACCCTCTTTATCTTACTGAAGTCTACAAAAGCCTTAACGGCATAACGGCAGTGCATTTGGAAGAATTCCGTAATCTTATATTTAAGTATAAAGTCGATTTTTTGTATATACACATTTAGCAATCGATATCGAAATGCTTCAAATCGTTAGTTTAATATATTTAAGTTAATTAACCGTATTTATCTTACTTAAGTTTACAAAAGCCTTAATGGCATAACGGCAGTGCATTCGGAAGAATTCCGTAATCTCGTATTTAGGTATAAAGCCGATTTTCTTGTATATACACATTTAGCAATCGATATCGAAATGCTTCAAATCATTAGCTTAACATATTTAAGTTAATAAACTTTCTTTAATGCACTGAAGTCTACATAAAGCCTTAACGGAATAACTGCAGTGCATTTAGAAGAATTCCGTAATCTTATATTTAAGTATAAGGTCGATTTTCTTGTATTTACATATTTAGCAATCGATAACGAAATGCTTCAAATCATTAGTTTAACATATTTAAGTTAATTAACCTTCTTTAACGTAATGAAGTTGATATAAAGCCAAGACGGCATAACGGCAGTGCATTTAGAAGAATTCCGTAGTCTTGTATTTAGGCATAAAGTCGATTTTCTTGTATATACACATTTAGCAATCGATAACGAAATGCTTCAAATCATTAGTTTAACATATTTTAGTTAGCTAACCTTCTTTTACGTAATGAAGGTGATATAAAGCCATGGCGGCATAACGACAGTAGATTTGGAAGAATTCCGTAGTCTTATATTTATGTATAAAGACGATTTTCTTGTATATACCTATTTAGCAATCGATATCGAAATGCTTCAAATCAATCGTTTAACATATTTAAGTTAGTTAACCTTCTTTAACTTAATGAAGGTGATATAAAGCCATGGCGGCATAACGACAGTGCATTTAGAAGAATTCCGTAATCTTATATTTAGGTATAAAGTCGATTTTGTTGTATATACGCATTTAGCAATCGATATCGAAATGCTTCAAATCATTAGTTTAACTTATTTAAGTTAATTAACCTTCTTTAACGTATTGAAGTTGATGTAAAGCCATGGCGGCATAACGACAATACATTTGGAAGAATTCCGTAGTCTTATATTTATGTATAAAGTCGATTTTCTTGTATATACACATTTAGCAATCGATATCGAAATGCTTCAAATCATTAGTTTAACATATTTAAGTTCATAAACCTTCTTTAATGAACGGAAGTTGGCTTAAAGCCATGGCAGCATAACGGCAGTGCATTTAGAAGAATTCCGTAATCTTATATTTAGGTATAAAGTCGATTTTCTTGTATAAACACATTTAGCTATCGATATCCAAATGCTTCAAATCATTAGTTTAACATATTAGTTAATAAAGATTTTTAGCATACTGAAGTCTACATAAAGCCTTAACGGTATAACGGCAGTGCATTTAGAAGAATTCCGTAATGTTATAATTTTATATTTAGGTACAAAGTCGATTTTCTTGTATATATACATTTCGCAATCGAAATCGAAATGCTTCAGATAACTGGTTTAACAAATTTAAGTTAGTAAACCTCCTTTAGCGAACTGAAGTTGACATAAACAATAACGGCACTGCATTTAGAAGAATTCCGTAGTCTTATGTTTAGGCATAAAGTCGATTTTCTTGTATATACACATTTAGCGTTCGATAACGAAATGCTTCAAATCATTAGTTTAACAAATTTAAGTTAACTAGCCTTCTTTAACGTAATGAAGGTGACATAAAGCCATGGCGGCATAACGACAGTGCATTTAGAAGAATTCCGTAATCTTATAATTATGTATAAAGTCGATTTTCTTGTATATACACATTTAGCAATCGATACCGAAATGCTTCAAATCATTAGTTTAACATATTTAAGTTAATAAACCTTCTTTAACGAACGGAAGTTGGCTTAAAGCCATGGCGGCATAACGGCACTGCATTTGGAAGAATTCCGTAGTCTTATATTTAGGTATAAAGTCGATTTTCTTGTATATACACACTTAGCAATCGATAACAAAATGCTTCGAATCATTAGTTTAACATATCTAAGTTAATTAGCCCTCTTTAACGTAATGACGGTGACATAAAGCCATGGCGGCATAACGACAATACATTAGGAAGAATTCCGTAGTCTTATATTTAGGTATAAAGTCGATTTTCTTTTATATATGCATTAAGCAATCGATATCGAAATGCTTCAAATAACTGGTTTAACATATTTAAGTTAATAAACCTTCTTTAATGAACTGAAGTTAACATAAAGCCATAGCGACATAACGGCAGTGCATTTAGAAGAATTCCGTTATCGTATATTTATGTATAAAGTCGATTTTCTTGTATATTCACATTTAGCATTCGATAACGAAATGCTTCAAATCATTAGTTTAACATATTTAAGTTAATTAACCTTCTTTATCTTACCGAAGTTTACATAAAGCCATAAAGATATAACGGCAGTGCATTTCGAAGAATTCCGTAAACTTATATTTAGGTATAATGTCGATTTTGTTGTATATACACATTTAGCAGTCGATATCGAGATGCTTCAAATCATTAGTTTAACATATTTAAGTTAATTAACCTTATTTTTCTTACTGAAGTTTACATAAACCCATAACGGTATAACGGCAGTGCATTTGGAAGAATTCCGTTATCTTATATTTAGGTATAAAGTCGATCTTGTTATGTATACACATTAGCAATCGATATCGAGATGGTTCAACTCATTAGTTTAACATATTTAAGTTAATAAACCTTCTTTAACTATCTGAAGTTGGCTTAAAGCCATGGCGGCATAACGGCAGTGCATTTAGAAGAATTCCGTAATCGTATATTTAGGTATAAAGTTGATTTTCTTGTATATACCCATTTAGCAATCGATAGCGAAATGCTTCAAATCATTAGTTTAACATATTTAATTTAATTAACCTTCTTTAACCTATTGAAGTTGATATAAAGCCATGGCGGCATAACGACAGTGCATTTAGAAGAATTCCGTAATCTTATATTTAGGTATAAAGTCGATTTTGTTGTATATACACATTAGCAATCGATATCGAGATGGTTCAACTCATTAGTTTAACATATTTAAGCTAATTAACCATATTTTTCTTACTGAAGTGTACGTAAAGCCATAACGGTTTAACGGCAGTGCATTTAAAAGAACTCCGTAATCTTTTATTTAGGTATAAAGTCGATTTTCTTGTATTTACACATTTAGCAATCGATATCGAAATGCATC
>CM050324.1:13717498-13733132 GCA_027475135.1 Bactrocera correcta
ATAAGATACGGAATTCTTCAAATGCACTGCCGTTATGCCGCCATGGCTTTAAGCCAACTTCAGTTCGTTAAAGAAGGTTTATTATCTTAAATATGTTAAACCAGTTATTTGAAGCATTTCGTTATCGATGGCTTAATGCATATATACCAGAAAATCGACTTTATACCTAAATATAATATTACGGAATTCTTCTGCATGCACTTTCGTTATGCCGCCATGGCTTTATATCACCTTCATTACGTTAAAGAAGGTTAACTAACTTAAATATGTTTAACGAATGCTATGAAGCATTTCGATATCGATAGCTAAATGTGTATATACAAGAAAATCGACTTTTTACCTAAATATAAAATTATAACATTACGGAATTCTTCTAAATGCACTGCCGTTATACCGTTAAGGCTTTATATAAACTTCAGTATGCTAAAAAATGTTTATTAACTTAATATGTTAAACTAATGATTTGAAGTATTTAGATATCGATAGCTAAATGTGTATATACAAGAAAAACGACTTTATACCTAATATAAGATTACGGAATTCTTCTAAATGCACTGCCGTTATGCCGCCATGGCTTTAAGCCAACTTCCGTTCGTTAAAGAAGGTTTATTAACTTAAATATGTTAAACTAATGATTTGAGGCATTTCGATATCGATTGCTAAATGTGTATATACAAGAAAATCAACTTTATACATAAATATAAGACTACGGAAGTCTTCCAAATGTATTGTCGTTATGCCCCCTGGCTTTATATCACCTTCATTACGTTAAAGAAGGTTAACTAACTTAAATATGTTAAACGAATGATTTGAAGCATTTCGATATCGATAGCTAAATGTGTATATACAAGAAAATCGACTTTTTACCTAAATATAAGATTACGGAATTCTTCCAAATGCACTGCCGTTATTATGTTTTGGCTTTATGTAAACTTCAGTAAGATAAAGAAGGTTAATTAACTTAAATATGTTAAACTAATGATTTAAAGCATTTCGATATCGACTGCTAAATGTGTATATACAACAAAATCGACCTTATACCTAAATATAAGATTACGGAATTCTTCCAAATCTACTGTCGATATGCTGCCATGGCTTTATATCAACTTCAATACGTTAAAGAAGGTTCACTAACTTAAATATGTTAAACTAATGATTTGAAACATTTCGATAACGATTGCTAGATGCGTATATACAACAAAATCGACTTTATACCTAAATATAAGATTACGGAATTCTTCTTAATGCACTGTCGTTATGCCGCCATGGCTTTATATAACCTTCATTACGGTAAAGAAGGTTAACTAACTCAAATATGTTAAACTAATGATTTGAAGCATTTCGATATCGATTGCTAAATGTGTATGTACAACAAAATCGACTTTATTCCTAAATATAAGATAACGGAATTCATATAAATATACTGCCGTTATGCCGTTATTGCTTTATGTAAACTTCAGTAAGATAAAGAAGGTTAATTAACTTAAATATGCTAAACCAGTTATTTGATGCATTTCGATATAGGTTGCTAAATGTGTAGATACAAGAAAATCGGCTTTATACCTAAATACAAGACTACGGAATTCTTCTACATGCACTGCCGTTATGCCGCCATAGCTTTATGCCAACTTCAGTTCGTTAAAGAAGGTTTATTAGCTTAAATATGTTAAAGTAATGAGTTGAAGCATCTCGATATCGATTGCTAAATTTGTATATACAACAAAATCGACTCTATATCTAAATATAAGATTTCGGAATTCTTCTAAATGCACTGCCGTTATGCCGCCATGGCCTTAAGCCAACTTCAGTTCGTTTAAGAAGATTTATTAACTTAAATATGTTAAACGAATGCTATGAAGCATAGAACTGAAGTTGGCTTTAACGGTACACTTCAGTGCGTTAAAGAAGGTTAATTAACTTAAATTTGTTAAACTAATGATTTGAAGCATTTCGATATCGATAGCTAAATGTGTATGTAAAAGAAAATCGAATTTATACCTAAACATAAGATCACGGAAGTCTTCCAAATGTACTGTCGTTATGTCGCCATGTCTTTATGTCACCTTCATTACGTTAAAGAAGGTTAACTAACTTAAATATGTTAAACGAATGCTATGAAGCATAGAACTGAAGTTGGCTTTAACGGTACACTTCAGTGCGTTAAAGAAGGTTTATTAACTTAAACATGTTGAACTAATGATTTCTGGCATTTCGATATAGATTGCTAAATGTGTATATACAAGAAAATCGAATTTATACCTAAATATAAGATAACGGAATTCTTCTAAATGCACTGCCGTTATGCCGTTAAGGCTTTATGTAGACTTCAGTTCGTTAAAGATGGTTTATTAACTTAAATATGTTAAACTAATGATTTGAAGCATTTCGATATCGATTGCTAAATGTGTATATACAAGAAAATTGACTTTACACCTAAATATAAAATTATAACATTACGGAATTTTTCTAAATGCACTGCCGTTATACCGTTAAGGCTTCATGTAGACTTCAGTAAGCTAAAAAAGGTTTATTAACTTAATATGTTAAACTAATGATTTGAAGCATTTAGTTATCGATAGCTAAATATGTATATACAAGAAAATCGACTTCATACCTAAATATAAGCTTATTGAGTTCTTCTACATGCACTGCCGTTATGCCTCCATGGCTGTATGCCCACTTCAGATCGTTAAAGAAGGTTTATTTACTTAAATATGAAAAACTAATGAGCTGGAGCTTTTCTATATCGGTTGCTAAATGTGTATATACAAGAAAACCGATTTTATACCTAAATAAAAGATTACGGAATTCACCCAAACATACTGCCGTTATGCCGCTATGGCTTTATGTAAACTTCAGTAAGATAAAGAAGGTAAATTAACCGAAATATGCTAAACCTGTTATTTGAAGCATTTCGATATCGGTTGCTAAATGTGTATATACACCAAAATCGACTTTATACCTAAATATAAGATTACGGAATTCTTCTAAATGCACTGCCGTTATGCCGCCATTGTTTGTATCAACTTCAATACGTTAAAGAAGGTTAATTATTTTAAATATGTTAAACTAATGGTTTGAAGTATTTCGATATCGACTGCTAAATGTGTAAATACAACAAAATCGACTTTATACCTAAATATAAAATTATAACATTACGGAGTTCTTCTAAATGCACTGCCGTTATGCCGTTAAGGCTTTATGTAGACCTCATTAAGCTAAAAAATGTTTATTAACTTAATATGTTAAACTAATGATTTGCAGCATTTCGATATCGATTGCTAAATGTGTATATACAAAAAAATCGAATTTATACCTAAATATAAGCCGTTATGCCGCCATGGCTTTGTGTTAACTTCAGTGCGTTAAAGTAGGTTTGTTAACTTAAATATGTTAAACTAATGATTTGAAGCATTTTGCCGTTATGCCGCCATGGCTTTGTGTTAACTTCAGTGCGTTAAAATAGGTTTGTTAACTTAAATATGTTAAACTAATGACTTGAAGATTTTCGAAATCGATTGCTAAATGCATATATACAAGAAAATCGATTTTATGCCTAAATATAAGATTACGGAATTCTTCCAAATGTACTGTCGCTATGCCGCCGTGGCCTTTTATCAACTTCAATATGTTATAGAAGGATAATTAACTTAAATATGTTAAACTAATGATTTGAAGCATTTCGATATCGATTGCTAAATTTGTATATACAACAAAATCGACTTTATACCTAAATATAAGCTTACGTAATTTTTCTAAATGCGCTGCCGTTATGCCACCATGGCTTTATGTTAACTTCAGTGCGTTAAAGAAGCTTTATTAATTTAAATATGTTAAACTAATGATTTGAAGATTTTCGAAATCGATTGCTAATTGCATATATACAACAAAATCGACTTTATACCTAAATATGAGATTACGGAATTCTTCAAATGCACTGCCGTTATACCGTTATGGCTTTATATCAACTTCAGTTAGTTAAAGAAGGTTTATTAACTTAAATATGTTAAACTAATGATTTGAAGCATTTCGATATCGATTGCTAAATGAGTATATACAGGAAAACCGACTTTATACCTAAATATAAGTTTACGGAATTCACCCAAACATACTGCCGTTATGCCGCTATGGCTTTATGTAAACTTCAGTAAGAAAAAGAAGGTAAATTAACCGAAATATGCTAAACCTGTTATTTGAAGCATTTCGATATCGGTTGCTAAATGTGTATATGTGGAGTACTGGTTTTTTAATACACGTCTGGGCGACGTGGTAGCCAAAATCCAACTGTTATGCTTAGCTTAGAATTTAATATCTTATATGCTTAGTTAGCTAACGGTGATCGACAAGCATCGGGTGATGCTGCTGTCAATATGTAATGCATTATTATGATAGCTTAATTAATGTATGTAAAAGAGAAAGAAGTACTGTAACTCTTAGGATAACAATGTAAAGTAGAATGTAGGATAACTTAACCTTTAGTTGTACTAATATAAATGAACTTATTATTAACCTGTAAATGCATTAATTAAATAAATTTAAAGATTTGTTAAATGTGGGTATCGCCACATATCTCCCCTGCGGGAAAAAAAAGAAAATGATAGCAATAATTTTTTTTTTTTGAATTATGAAGATATTTTGAAGCGCACTCTTTTTTGACTTCTTTGTACTGTAGTAGAAAGATCAGGATTCACGTCGCTGGTAATTGTGTTGCTTAAGTTATTTCCAGACAAATTGGATTGTAGATGCTCGATATCGTCACTACAAAGATAAGCTGGTTTTAGGCGATCGATGGATATGTGTGCGGGTTTTTCCCATATAATAGCACTTTGTAGTATTTTTCATGTCTGTCCATAACGGGGAATGGTCCGTCATATGGTGATGAAAATGATTGTTTTACTTTGTCGTTTCGAATAAAAACATGCGTTGAATTTGCGAGATCCTTTGAAATGAAGATTTTCTCTCGGTTATGACGAGAAGCAGGCGTAGGCGTTAGATTTTGAAACGCTTTTCTTAGCGTTTTAACGAGTTCAGGTGCTTCGATTGATTTATTTGATGGTGTTAAAAACTCCCCCGGGGAGTCGGACTGACTCACCAAAAACAATTTCTGCTGGTGTGGCTTGGACGTCTTCCTTGAATGCAGCTCGTAGTCCTAAGAGAACTGCAGGGAGTGCATCGTACCAACTATCGTTATGGCAAAGAAGGGATGATTTGAGTTGTCGGTGAAAGCGTTCGATAAGTCCGTTTGATTGTGGGTGATAACTCGTTGTTCGTTGATGTTTAAAACCGAGGAGATCAGCGAGCTTCCTGAAGAGGTCTGACTCGAATTGTCCTCCAAGGTCGGTTGTTATTCGAAGTGGGACTCCAAAGTAGGAAATCCAAGTTTGCATGAGTGCATGTGCTACTCGGTCGACTGTGCCGTCAATAAGTGGTGCGGCTGCTGGATAGCGCGTGAATCGGTCGATTATTGTGAGACATTTGGTGTGTCCTTTTGAAAGGGGGAGTGTCACCAAATCTATGTGGATATGTTCAAATCGACGCGAAGGTGGTTGGAATGTTGCAATGGGTGAAATTGTATGACGTGAAATTTTATTCCTTTGACATTGAATGCATGCTTTGGTCCATGTGATGCAATCCTTGTTGATTGATGGCCAAACATATTTTTTTGTGATAAGACGTCTTGTAGCTCGGCGACCAGGGTGTGAGACTGAATGAAGAGTCTCGAAAATTCGCCGTCTTAGTTGTTTTGGAACGAACGGACGTGCTGTACCTGTAGATATGTCACAGTATATAGCAATGTCCGTGGTATTGCTGTTGATTTTGCGTAGCTCTAATGGTGTATTCGAGCTGTTGAGTAGTTGTTGAAGTTCTGCGTCTTTGGGTTTGAGCGCATGCAAATTCTTCGGATGTTACTGCTGTGTGAATGGCATCGACTCGAGATAAAGCGTCCGCAACGATATTGCTGGAACCGGATATGTGCCGTATATCGGTGGTAAACTGACCGATATAATCAAGTCGTCGAAATTGCCATGGTGAAGCGCGTTCAGGCTTCTGTTTGAATGCGTGCATTAAAGGTTTGTGATCAGTGTAGATTGCGATGTGTCGTCCCTCAAAAATATGACGAAAATATTTCACTGCTTCGTAGACTGCGTTGAGTTCACGATCGTAGGTCGATCGTTTTTGAACAGATGGTGCAAGTTTGCGACTAAAGAATGCAAGCGGTTGCCAATGTTCGCCAATACGTTGCTGAAGCGCGGCCCCTATTCCGCATTCAGATGCGTCTGAAAAGATGGCCCACTCGGAGTTGCTGTCCGGATGTGCCAAGAGTGTTGCGTTAGCGAGAGCTTTCTTGCAGTTTGTAAATGCGTTTTCAAGCGATGTTGTCCAGTTTATTGGAGTTTTTCCGTTGATTTTAGGGCCTTCGAGTAGCGTGTTGAGTGGTGCGAGTAAGTTTGCTGCGTTCTTAATAAATTTTCGGTAAAAGTTGATTGTACCAATGAAGTTTCGTAGTTTGGTGATTGTTGAAGGACGAGGATAGTCGGTGATGACTTTGACTCGTTCCGGAAGTGGTTTTATTCCATGGGCGGATATTGTATACCCTAGGAACTCGATATGTTTGAGACCTAGACATGTTTTTGTTGGGTTGATGACTAAGCTATAGTGTTGAAGGCGTTGAAAGACGATACGCAAATGTTGTTTGTGCTCTGCTTCGTTGGCAGATGCGACCAGCAGATCATCGATGTATGCAAAAACGAAAGGTAGATCTGGGGTTACCTCATCGATGAAGCGTTGAAAGGTCTGAGCTGCGTTTCGGAGTCCGAAGGTCATAAATGGAAACTCAAAGAGACCAAACGGTGTGATTATAGCCGTTTTTTGGACGTCTTCCTCAGCTACTGGAATTTGATTGAAGGCACAAATTAGGTCGATGGTTGAATAGCAATGTGTACCGTGTAAGTTTGCGGTGAAATCTTCTAAGCATCGAACTGGGTACCGATCTGGTATGGTACGTTCGTTGAGACGACGGTAATCGCCACAGGGGCGCCATTCACCACTCTTTTTGGGCGCCAGATGTAGAGGTGATGACCAAGGGCTATCGGATGGTCTTGCAACACCCAGGTTGATCATCTTTTGAAATTCAGCTTTCGCGATTTTTAGTCGTTCGGGAGCTAATCGCCGAGCACGACTGCTGACTGGAACGCCAGGCGTTGTCTTTATGTGATGTTGCGTCGTATGTGAAATTTGTTTTGGGGTTTACCATCGGGATGTGTAATCTTGGGGTATTCGGCAAGCAGTTGCCAAAATCCTGATGATTGATTCGGCTGTTGGAGTTTGATCGACTGCACAGTCACGCTTTTGGTTGTACCTGAGGTGCACAGTCGTGTGGTTTCGTCGATGAGTCGTTGGTTTTTGAGATCGACGAGTATGCCGTAGTGTGAAAGTAAATCAGCGCCAATGATTGGATTAGACACATCTGCCAGTATGAAACGCCATGTTAGCGCTCTGCGAAGGCCGATGTTTAAAGCGATTGTTACGACACCATAAGTATTAACGGGTGTTCCGTTAACTGCGATGAGTTGGTAGCCGGTCGCCATCTTCGTGTTAGTTGACCGTTTGTGAGGGTAGACAGAAACTTCGGAGCCTGTGTCCACTAGAAATTGTGTGTGTAAGTGGCGGTCCGTGATGAAGAGGCGGTACGATGGTGGAAGAGAGGCGCTTTCCGCCGCTAACGTCTCTCTGCTGCGTTTCCCGCTTGTTGGCAATCCGGTGTGCATTTTTGAGCCAGGCTGCCAAACTTTTTGTGATACCAGCAGGTGTTACTGGTGGACATGGCAGGAGAAACCGATCTGCTTCTGTTGATGCGTTGTGAACGAAAACGTTTTCGTCCAGTGGTTTGATGGGTGTTTAAAAGCTTCTGAAGACTTCTCGTGATGTGAGCAAGTTGTTGCTCTACGGCTGTAAAATTTGAGTCGTGCGTTGCTGTAAGCGATGTTGCAGCTATATTATGCCCTTGAAAAGGTTGAAGAACATCATGTAAACGATCCGCGGCTTCGCTTAATGGTTGTAGCTCGGCCGTGCGTTGTGCAACCAAACATGCGCGCATTTGGTCGGGGAGATGTGAGAGCCACCTTGCTCTTAATACTTCCTCATCTATGTCCGGAACTAAACTTCGAAGGTGTCGCAGATGTTGGGAGGGCGTTCTGTCGCCGAGGCACTCACCGTCCAGAAGTTGTAGGATTTTTGCTTCTCTCGACTTTGAATAGCAAGCAATTAGTGTGGTCTTTAAACGTTGATAGGGTTTGTCGACTGGTGGATTTAAAATGATATCTTCAGCGTCAGCAGCTATGCGCGTGTCTATCAACGGAATCGTGTGGTGGAATTTGTCCACCTCGCTCGTGACGTTGTGATTGCGGAATTGTGATTCTAATTGCGCGAACCAGAGGGCTGGCCTGTCTTGGTTGAAGCTTGGAACACGTATTGTCGCAGGGCTGGAATTGTTTCCCAGGAACATGGAAGGCTTCGGTAGGCGTGGCGTATCATCGTCGGCAGGCATTTCGGATAATATAATATTTAATTAATAAATATAGAAAATATCAAAAAATAGTTACGAAATGTTGTACTGGTTGTACAAAACGCTGCCAGATGATTGTTGAGTGGTGTGACTTTAGCCTCGTGTCACCTTCAGTGGTGTGGTCCGCTATTGGTAACGGGCCGCTTGCTGTAAAAATTCCCCCGTTGATGCAAGGTGACCGCTAAAATCACGTCGGGGTCACCAATTGTGGAGTACTGGTTTATTAATACACGTCTGGGCGACGTGGTAGCCAAAATCCAACTGTTATGCTTAGCTTAGAATTTAATATCTTATATGCTTAGTTAGCTAACGGTGATCGACAAGCATCAGGTGATGCTGCTGTCAATATGTAATGCATTATTATGATAGCTTAATTAATGTATGTAAAAGAGAAAGAAGTACTGTAACTCTTAGGATAACAATGTAAAGTAGAATGTAGGATAACTTAACCTTTAGTTGTACTAATATAAATGAACTTATTATTAACCTGTAAATGCATTAATTAAATAAATTTAAAGATTTGTTAAATGTGGGTATCGCCACATATATACACCAAAATCGACTTTATACCTAAATATAAGATTACGGAATTCTTCTAAATGCACTGCCGTTATGCCGCCATTGTTTGTATCAACTTCAATACGTTAAAGAAGGTTAATTATTTTAAATATGTTAAATTAATGGTTTGAAGTATTTCGATATCGACTGCTAAATGTGTAAATACAACAAAATCGACTTTATACCTAAATATAAAATTATAACATTACGGAGTTCTTCTAAATGCACTGCCGTTATGCCGTTAAGGCTTTATGTAGACCTCATTAAGCTAAAAAATGTTTATTAACTTAATATGTTAAACTAATGATTTGCAGCATTTCGATATCGATTGCTAAATGTGTACATACAAAAAAATCGAATTTATACCTAAATATAAGCCGTTATGCCGCCATGGCTTTGTGTTAACTTCAGTGCGTTAAAGTAGGTTTGTTAACTTAAATATGTTTAACTAATGATTTGAAGCATTTTGCCTTTATGCCGCCATGGCTTTGTGTTAACTTCAGTGCGTTAAAGTAGGTTTGTTAACTTAAATATGTTAAACTAATGATTTTAAGATTTTCGAAATCGATTGCTAAATGCATATATACAAGAAAATCGATTTTATGCCTAAATATAAGATTACGGAATTCTTCCAAATGTACTGTCGCTATGCCGCCATGGCCTTTTCTCAACTTCAATATGTTATAGAAGGATAATTAACTTAAATATGTTAACCTAATGATTTGAAGCATTTCGATATCGATTGCTAAATTTGTATATACAACAAAATCGACTTTATACCTAAATATAAGCTTACGTAATTCTTCTAAATGCGCTGCCGTTATGCCATGGCTTTATGTTAACTTCAGTGCGTTAAAGAAGCTTTATTAATTTAAATATGTTAAACTAATGATTTGAAGATTCTCGAAATCGATTGCTAATTGCATATATACAACAAAATCGGCTTTATACCTAAATATGAGATTACGGAATTCTTCAAATGCACTGCCGTTATACCGTTATGGCTTTATATCAACTTCAGTTAGTTAAAGAAGGTTTATTAACTTAAATATGTTAAACTAATGATTTGAAGCATTTCGATATCGATTGCTAAATGAGTATATACAGGAAAATCGACTTTATACCTAACTATAAGTTTACGGAATTCTTCAAATGCACTGCCGTTATAACGTTATGGCTTTGTGTAAGCTTCAGTAAGAGAAAGAAGGTTAATTAACTTAAATATGTCAAACTAATGATTTGAGGCATTTCGATATCGATTGCTAAATATGTATATACAAGAAAATCGACTTTATAGCTAAATATAAGATTACGGAATTCTTCTAAATGCACTGCCGTTATGTAGTTATGGCTTTATGTTAACTTCAGTGCGTTAAAGTAGGTTTGTTAACTTAAATATGTTAAACTAATGATTTGAAGCATTTTGATATCGATTGCTAAATGAGTATATACAAGAAAATCTACTTTATACCTAAATATAGGATTACGCAATTCTTCTAAATGCTTTACTGTTATACCGTTAAGGCGTTTGTAGACTACAGTAAGATAAAGAGGGTTAATTAACTTAAGTATGTTAAACTAATGATTTGAGGCATTTCGATATCGATTGCTAAATGAGTTTATACAAGAAAATCGACTTAATATCTAAATATAAGATTACGGAATTCTTCCAAATGTACTGTCGTTCTGTCGCCATGGCTTTATATCACCTTCAATACGTTAAAGAAGCTTTATTAACTTAAATATGTTAAACTAATGATTTGAAGCATTTCGATATCGATTGCTAAATGTGTATATACAAGAAAATCGACTTTATGCCTAAATATAAGACTACGGAATTATGGCATTATGTCAACTTCAGTTCGTTAAAGAAGGTTTATTAACTTTAATAGGTTTAACCAGTTATCTGAAGCTATTCGATATCGATTGCGAAATGTGTATATACAAGAAAATCGACTTTATACCTAAATATAAAATTATTACATTACGGAATTCTTCTGAATGCACTGCCGTTATACCGTTAAGGCTTTATGTAGACTTCAGTATGCTAAAAAATGTTTATTAACTTAATATGTTAAACTAATGATTTGAAGCATTTCCATATCGATAGCTAAATGTGTATAAACAAAAAAATCGACTTTATACCTAAATATAAGATAACGGAATTCTTCTAAATGCGCTGCCGTTATGCCGCCATGGCTTTAAGCCAACTTCCGTTCCTTAAAGAAGGTTTATTAGCTTAAATATGTTAAAATAATTATTTGAAGCATTTCGATATCGATTGCTAAATGTGTATATACAAGAAACTCGACTTTATACATAAATATAAGACTTCAGAATTCTTCCAAATGTACTGTCGTTATGCCGCCATGGCTTTATATCAACTTCAATAAGTTAAAGAAGGTTAATTAACTTAAATTTGTTAAACTAATGATTTGAAGCATTTCGATATCGCTTGCAAAATGTGTATGTAAAAGAAAATCGAATTTATAACTTAACATAAGATTACGGAATTCTCCAAATGTACTGTCGTTATGCCGCCATGGCTTTATGTCACCTTCATTACGTTAAAGAAGGCTATTTAACTTAAATATGTTAAACGAATGATTTGAAGCATTTCGATTTCGATATATAAATGTGTATATAAAAAAACATCGACTTTATACCTAAATATAAGATTAAGGAATACTTCCAAATGCACTGCCGTTATACCGTTATGGCTTTACGTACACATCAGTAGGAAAAATAAGGTTATTAACTTAAATATGTTAAACTAATGAGTTGAACCATCTCGATATCGATTGCTAATGTGTATATACAACAAAATCGACTTTAAACTGATGGTTTGAAGCATTTCGATATCGATAGCTAAATGTGTATATACAAGAAAATCGACTTTATACCTAAATATAAGATTACGGAATTCTTCTAAATGCACTGCCGTTATGCCGCCATGGCTTTAAGCCAACTTCAGTTCGTTAAAGAAGGTTTATTAACTTAAATATGTTAAACCAGTTATTTGAAGCATTTCGATATCGATGGCTTAATGCATATATACCAGAAAATCAACTTTATACCTAAATATAAGACTACGGAATTCTTCCAAATGTACTGTCGTTATGCCGCCATGGCTTTATATCAACTTCAATACGTTAAAGAAGGTTAATTAACTTAAATATGTTAAACTAATGATTTGAAGCATTACGATATCGATTGCTAAATGCGTATATACAACAAAATCGACTTTATACATAAATATAATATTACGGAATTCTTCTGCATGCACTTTCGTTATGCCGCCATGGCTTTATATCACCTTCATTACGTTAAAGAAGGTTAACTAACTTAAATATGTTTAACGAATGCCATGAAGCATTTCGATATCGATAGCTAAATGTGTATATACAAGAAAATCGACTTTTTACCTAAATATAAAATTATAACATTACGGAATTCTTCTAAATGCACTGCCGTTATACCGTTAAGGCTTTATATAAACTTCAGTATGCTAAAAAATGTTTATTAACTTAATATGTTAAACTAATGATTTGAAGTATTTAGATATCGATAGCTAAATGTGTATATACAAGAAAAACGACTTTATACCTAATATAAGATTACGGAATTCTTCTAAATGCACTGCCGTTATGCCGCCATGGCATTATGCCAACTTCCGTTCGTTAAAGAAGGTTAATTAACTTAAATATGTTAAACTTATGATTTGAGGCATTTCGATATCGATTGCTAAATGTGTATATACAAGAAAATCAACTTTATACATAAATATAAGACTACGGAAGTCTTCCAAATGTATTGTCGTTATGCTGCCATGGCTTTACATCAATTTCAATACGTTAAAGAATGTTAATTAACTTAAATATGTTAAACTAATGATTTGAGGTATTTCGATATCGATTGCTAAATGCGTATATACAACAAAATCGGCTTTATACCTAAATATAAGATTACGGAATTCTTCTAAATACATTGTCGTTATGCCGCCATGGCTTTATAAAGGGTGATTTTTTTGAGGTTAGGATTTTCATGCAGTAGTATTTGACAGATCACGTGGGATGTCAGACATGGTGTCAAAGAGAAAGATGCTCAGTATGCTTTGACATTTCATCATGAATAGACTTACTAACGAGCAACGCTTGCAAATCATTGAATTTTATTACCAAAATCAGTGTTCGGTTCGAAATGTGTTTCGCGTCCGTGTCCGATGAGCGATGAGGCTCATTTCTGGTTGAATGGCTACGTAAATAAGCAAAATTGCCGCATTTGGGGTGAAGAGCAACCAGAAGCCGTTCAAGAACTGCCCATGCATCCCGAAAAATGCACTGTTTGGTGTGGTTTGTACGCTGGTGGAATCATTGGACCGTATTTTTTCAAAGATGCTGTTGGACGCAACGTTACGGTGAATGGCGATCGCTATCGTTCGATGCTAACAAACTTTTTGTTGCCAAAAATGGAAGAACTGAACTTGGTTGACATGTGGTTTCAACAAGATGGCGCTACATGCCACACAGCTCGCGATTCTATGGCCATTTTGAGGGAAAACTTCGGACAACAATTCATCTCAAGAAATGGACCCGTAAGTTGGCCACCAAGATCATGCGATTTAACGCCTTTAGACTATTTTTTGTGGGGCTACGTCAAGTCTAAAGTCTACAGAAATAAGCCAGCAACTATTCCAGCTTTGGAAGACAACATTTCCGAAGAAATTCGGGCTATTCCGGCCGAAATGCTCGAAAAAGTTGCCCAAAATTGGACTTTCCGAATGGACCACCTAAGACGCAGCCGCGGTCAACATTTAAATGAAATTATCTTCAAAAAGTAAATGTCATGAACCAATCTAACGTTTCAAATAAAGAACCGATGAGATTTTGCAAATTTTATGCGTTTTTTTTTTTTAAAAAGTTATCAAGCTCTTAAAAAATCACCCGTTATCACCTTCATTACGTTAAAGAAGGTTAACTAACTTAAATATGTTAAACGAATGATTTGAAGCATTTCGATATCGATAGCTAAATGTGTATATACAAGAAAATCGACTTTTTACCTAAATATAAGATTACGGAATTCTTCCAAATGCACAGCCGTTATTATGTTTTGGCTTTATGTAAACTTCAGTAAGATAAAGAAGGTTAATTAACTTAAATATGTTAAACTAATGATTTAAAGCATTTCGATATCGACTGCTAAATGTGTATATACAACAAAATCGACCTTATACCTAAATATAAGATTACGGAATTCTTCCAAATCTACTGTCGATATGCTGCCATGGCTTTATATCAACTTCAATACGTTAAAGAAGGTTCACTAACTTAAATATGTTAAACTAATGATTTGAAACATTTCGATAACGATTGCTAGATGCGTATATACAACAAAATCGACTTTATACCTAAATATAAGATTACGGAATTCTTCTAAATGCACTGTCGTTATGCCGCCATGGCTTTATATAACCTTCATTACGGTAAAGAAGGTTAACTAACTTAAATATGTTAAACTAATGATTTGAAGCATTTCGATATCGATTGCTAAATGTGTATGTACAACAAAATCGACTTTATTCCTAAATATAAGATAACGGAATTCATATAAATATACTGCCGTTATGCCGTTATTGCTTTATGTAAACTTCAGTAAGATAAAGAAGGTTAATTAACTTAAATATGCTAAACCAGTTATTTGATGCATTTCGATATAGGTTGCTAAATGTGTAGATACAAGAAAATCGGCTTTATACCTAAATATAAGACTAAGGAATTCTTCTACATGCACTGCCGTTATGCCGCCATAGCTTTATGCCAACTTCAGTTCGTTAAAGAAGGTTTATTAACTTAAATATGTTAAACTAATGAGTTGAAGCATCTCGATATCGATTGCTAAATTTGTATATACAACAAAATCGACTTTATATCTAAATATAAGATTTCGGAATTCTTCTAAATGCACTGCCGTTATGCCGCCATGGCCTTAAGCCAACTTCAGTTCGTTTAAGAAGATTTATTAACTTAACTATGTTAAACGAATGCTATGAAGCATAGAACTGAAGTTGGCTTTAACGGTACACTTCAGTGCGTTAAAGAAGGTTAATTAACTTAAATTTGTTAAACTAATGATTTGAAGCATTTCGATATCGATAGCTAAATGTGTATGTAAAAGAAAATCGAATTTATACCTAAACATAAGATCACGGAAGTCTTCCAAATGTACTGTCGTTATGCCGCCATGTCTTTATGTCACCTTCATTACGTTAAAGAAGGTTAACTAACTTAAATATGTTAAACGAATGCTATGAAGCATAGAACTGAAGTTGGCTTTAACGGTACACTTCAGTGCGTTAAAGAAGGATTATTAACTTAAACATGTTAAACTAATGATTTCTGGCATTTCGATATAGATTGCTAAATGTGTATATACAAGAAAATCGAATTTATACATAAATATAAGATAACGGAATTCTTCTAAATGCACTGCCGTTATGCCGTTAAGGCT
>CM050324.1:13742012-13753632 GCA_027475135.1 Bactrocera correcta
TAACGACAGTACATTTGGAAGAATTCCGTAATCTTATATTTAGGTATATGTAAAGTCAATTTTCTTGTATATACACATTTAGTAATCGATATCGAAATGCTTCAAATCATTAGTTTAACATATTAAAATTAATAAACCTTCTTTAACGCACTGAAGTCTACCTAAAGCCTTAACGGGATAACTGCAGTGCATTTAGAAGAATTCCGTAATCTTATATTAAGGTATAAAGTCGATTTTCTTGTATATACACATTTAGTAATCGATATCGAAATACTTCAAATCATTAGTTTAACATATTAAAGTTAATAAACCTTCTTTAACGCATTGAAGTCTACATAAAGCCTTAACGGGATAACTTATATTAAGGTATAAAGTCGATTTTCTTGTATTTACATATTTAGCAATCGAGTTTAACATATTTAAGTTAATTATTCCCCTCTATCTTACTGAAGTCTACATAAAGCCTGAACGGCATAACGGCAGTGAATTTAGAAGAATTCCGTTATCTTATATTTAGGTATAAATTCGATTTTCTTATATATACACATTTAGCAAACGATATCGAAATGTTTTAAATCAGTAGTTTAACATATTTAAGTTAGTTAACCTTCTTTAACTTATTGAAGTTTAGAAGAAATTCGTAATCTTATATTTAGGTATAAATTCGATTTTCTTGTATTTACATATTTAGCAATCGATATCGAAATGCTTCAAATCATAAGTTTAACATATTTAAGTTAATTATTCCCCTCAATCTTACTGAAGTCTACATAACGCCTTATATAACTGCAGCGCATGTAGAAGAATTCCGTAATCTTATGTTTAGGTATAAATTCGATTTTGTTGTATATACACATTTAGCAATCGATATCGCGATGCTCCAACTCATTAGTTTAACATATTTAAGTTAATAAATTTTCTTCGAAGAACTAAAGTTGGCATAAAATCATTGCGGCATAACGGCAGTGCATGTAGAAAAATTCCATTATCTTATATTTAGGTATAAAGTCGATTTTCTTGTATAAACACATTGAACAATCGATATCGAAATGCTTCACATCATTAGTTTAACAGATTTAAGTTAATTAATCCTCTTTATCTTACTGAAGTCTACAAAAGCCTTAACGGCATAACGGCAGTGCATTTGGAAGAGTTCCGTAATCTTATATTTAGGTATAAATCGATTTTGTTCAATATACGCATTTAGCAATCGATATCGAAATGCTTCAAATCATTAGTTTAACATATTTAAGTTAAATTATCTTTTTTAACCTACCGAATGTGACACGAAGCCATGGCGGCATAACGGCAGTGCATTTAGAAGAATTCCATAAGCTTATATTTAGGTAAAAAGTCGATTTTCTTGTATATACTCATTTAGCAATCGATATCGAAATGCTTCAAAATATTAGTTTAACATATTTAAGTTAATTAACCCTCTTTTTCATACTGAAGTTTACAAAAGCCTTAACGGCAGCGCATGTTGAAGAATTCCGTTATCTTTTATTTAGGTATAAAGTCGATATTGTTGTACATACACATTTAGCAATCGATATCGAAATGCTTCAAATCATTAGTTTTACATTTTCAAGTTATTTATAATAAACCTTTTTTAACGCACTGAAGTTTACATAAAGCCTTAACGGTATAACTGCAGTGCATTTAAAAGTATTCCGTAATCTTATATTTAGGTACAAAGTATATTTTCTTGTATTTAAATATTTAGCAATCGATATCGAAATGCTTCAAATCATAAGTTTAACATATTTAAGTTAATTATTCCCCTCAATCTTACTGAAGTCTACATAACGCCTTAACGGCATAACGGCAGTGAGTTTAGAAGAATTCCTTAATCTTATATCTAGGTATAAATTCGATTTTCTTGTTTATACACATTTAGCAAGCGATATCGAAATGTTTCAAATCATTAGTTTAACATATTTAAGTTAGTTAACCTTCTTTAACATATTGAAGTTGATATAAAGCCATGGCGGCATAACGGCAGTGCATGTAGAAGAATTCCGTAATCTTATATCTAGGTATAAAGTAGATCTTCTTGTATATACACATTTACCTATCGATATCGAAATGCTTCAAGTCATTAGTATAACATATTAAGTTAATAAACATTTTTTAGCTTAATGAGGTCTACATAAAGCCTTAACGGTATAACGGCAGTGCATTTAGAAGAAATCCGTAATGTTATAATTTTATATTAAGGTGTAAAGTCAATTTTGTTGCATTTACACATTTAGCAGTCGATATCGAAATGCTTCAAACCATTAGTTTAACATATTTAAAATAATTAACCTTCTTTGTCGTATTGTAGTTGATACAAACCATGTTGGCATAACGACAGTACATTTGGAAGAATTCCGTAATCTTATATTTAGGTATATGTAAAGTCGATTTTCTTGTATATACGCATTTAGCAATCGATATCGAAATGCTTCAAATCATTAGTTTTACATTTGCAAGTTATTTATAATAAACCTTCTTTAACACACTGAAGTCTACATAAAGCCTTAACGGTATAACTGCAGTGCATTAAGAAGAATTCCGTAATCTTATATTAAGATATAAAGTCGATTTTCTTGTATTTACATATTTAGCAATCGATATCGAAATGCTTCAAATCATTAGTTTAACATTTTTAAGTTACTTAACCCTCTTTTTCTTACTGAAGTCTGCAAAAGCTTTAACGGCATAACGGCAGTGCATTTAGAAGAATTACGTAATCTTATGTTTAGGTACGAATTCGATTTTCTTGTACATACTCATTTAGCAATCGATATTGAAATGCTTCAAATCATTAGTTTAACATATTTAAGTTAATAAACCTTCTTTAACGTATTGAAGGAGATACAAAGCCATGGCGGCATAACGACAGCATATTTAGGACAATTGCGTAATCTTATATTTAGGTATAAAGTCGATTTTCTTGTATATACACATTTAGCAATCGATGCCGATATGCTTCACATCATAAGTTTAAAGGATTTAAGTTAATTAATCCCCTTTATCTTACTGAGGTCTACAAAAACCTTAACGGCATAACGGCAGTGCATTTGAAGAGTTCCGTAACCTTATATTTAGGTATAAAGTCGATTTTGTTCAATATACGCATTTAGCAATCGATATCGAAATGCTTCAAATCATTAGTTTAACATATTTAAGATAATAAACCTTCTTTAACGCAGTGAAGTCTACATGAAGCTTTAGCGGTATAACTGCACTGCATTTAGAAGAATTCCGTTATCTTATATTTAGGTATAAATTCGACTTTCTTGTATATACTCATTTAGATATCAAAATGCTTCAAATTATTAGTTTAACTTTTTTAAGTTAATTAACCTTCTTTAACGAATTGAAGTTGACATAAAGCCATGGCGGCATAACGACAGTACATTTGGAAGAATTACGTAATCTTATATTTGGGTATAAAGTCGATTTTCTTGTATATACACATTTAGCAATCGATATCGAAATGCTTCAAAACATTAGTTTAACATATTTAAGTTAATAAGCCTTCTTTAACTCACTGAAGTCTACATAAAGCCTTAACGGCATAACGGCAGTGCATTTAGAATAATTATGTTATCTTATATTTAGGTATAGATTCGATTTTCTTGTATATACACATTTAGCAATCGATATCGAAATGCTTCAAATCATTAGTTTAACATATTTAAGTTAATAAACCTTCTTTAGCGCACTAAAGTCTACATAAAGCCCTAATGGCATAACGGCAGTGCATTTAGAAGAATTCCATAATGTTATAATTTTATATTTAGGTATAAAGTCGATTTTCTTGTATATACATATTTGGCAAGCGATATCGAAATGCTTCAAATCATTAGTTTAACATATTTAAGTTAATTAACCTTCTTTAACGAATTGAAGTTGATATAAAGCCATAACGGCAGTGCATTTGGAAGAATTCCGTAATCTTATATTTAAGTGTAGTCGAGTTTCTTGGATTTACACATTTAGAAATCGACATCGAAAATCTTCAAATAACTGGTTTAGCATATTAAGGTTAATTAACCTTCTTTATCTTACTGAAGTTTAAATAAAGCCATAACGGCATAACGGCAGTATATTTGAGTGAATACCGTAATCTTTTATTTAGGCATAAAGTCAATTTTCTTGTATTTGCACATTTAGTAATCGATATCGAAATGCTTCAAACCATTAGTTTAACATATTTAAAATAATTAACCATCTTTAACATATTGAAGTTGATACAAAGCCATGGCGTTATAATGACAGTAGGATTGGAAGAATTCCGTAATCTTATATTTAGGTATAAAGTCAATTTTCTTGTACATACACATTTAGCAATCGATATCGAAATGCTTTAAATCATTAGTTTAACATATTTAAGTTAAAAAACCTTCTTTAACGCACTGAAGTCTACATAAAGCGTTAACGGCATAATGGCAGTGCATGTAGAAGAACTCCATTATCTTATATTTAGGCATAAATTCGATTTTCTTGTATATACATATTTGGCAAGCGATATCGAAATGCTTCAAATCATTAGTTTAACATATTTAAATTAATTAACCTTCTTTAACGCATTGCAGTTGATATAAAGCCATAATGGCAGTGCATTTGGAAGAATTCCGTAATCTTATATTTAGGTATAAAGTCGATTTTCTTTTATATACACATTTAGAAATCCATACCGAAATGCTTGAAATCATTAGTTTAACATATTAAGTTAATAAACATTTTTTAGCTTACTGAAGTCTACATAAAGCCTTAGCGGTATAACGGCAGTGCATTTAGAAGAATTCCGTAATGTTATAATTTTATATTTAGGTATATATTCGATTTTCTTGTATATACACATTTAGCAATCGATTTCGAAATGCTTCAAATCATTAGTTTAACACAGTTAAGTTAATTAACCTTCTTTAACGAATTGAAGTTGACATAAAGCCATGGCGGCATAACGACAGTACATTTGGAAGAATTCCGTAGTCTTATATATAGGTATAAAGTCGATTTTCTTGTATATATGCATTAAGCAATCGATATCGAAATGCTTCAGATAACTGGTTTAACATATTTAAGTTAATCAACCTTCTTTAACGAACTGAAGTTAATATAAAGCCATAACGGCATAACGGCAGTGCGTTTGGAAGAATTCCGTAGACTTATATGTAGGCATAAAGCCGGATTTCTTGTACAAACACATTTTGCAATCGATATCAAAATGACTCAAATCACTGGTTTAGCATATTTAAGTTAATTAACCTTCTTTATCTTACTGAAGTTTACATAAAGCCATAACGGCATAACGGCAGTATATTTATATGAATTCCGTTATGTTATATTTAGGTATAAAGTCGATTTTGTTGTACATACACATTTAGCAATCTATATCGAAATGCTTCAAATCATTAGTTTAACATATTTAAGTTAGCAAACCTTCTTTAACGTATTGAAGGTGATACAAAGCCATCGCGGCACAACGGCAGTACATTTGGAACAATTCCGTAATCTTATATTTAGGTATAAAGTCGATTTTCTTATATAAACACATTTAACAATCGATATCGAAATGCTTCACATCATTAGTTTAACAGATTTAAGTTAATTAATCCTCTTTATCTTACTGAAGTCTACAAAAGCCTTAACGGCATAACGGCAGTGCATTTGGAAGAATTCCGTTATCCTATGTTTAGGTATAAAGTCAAGTTTCTTGTACCAGCACATTTAGCAATCGATATCGAAATGCTTCAAATCATTAGTTTAACAAATTTAAGTTAAATTACCTTCTTTAACCTACCGAAGGTGACATGAAGCCATGGCAGCATAACGGCAGTGCATTTAGAAGAATTCTATAATCTTATATTTAGGTATAAATTCGACTTTCTTGTATATATGCATTTAGCAATCGATATCGAAATGCTTCAAATCATTAGTTTAACATATTTAAGTTAATAAACCTTCTTTAACGCACTGAAGTCTACATAAAGCCTTAACGGTATAACGGCAGTGCATTTAGAAGAATTCCGTAATGTTATAATTTTATATTTAGGTGTAAAGTCGATTTTCTTGTATTAACACATTTAGCAGTCGATATCGAAATGCTTCAAATAACTGGTTTAACATATTTAAGTTAATAAACCTTCTTTAACGAACTGAAGTTAAGATAAAGCCATAACGGCATAACGGCAGTGCATTTAGAAGAATTACGTAATCTTATATTTAGGTATGAATTCGATTTTCTTGTACATACTCATTTAGCAATCGATATCGAAATGCTTCATATCATTAGTTTACCATATTTAAGTTAATAAAGCTTCTTTAACACCTGAAGTTAACATAAAGCCATGGCGCCATAACGGCAGTGCATGTAGAAGAATTCCGTAATCTTATATTTAGGAATGTAGTCGATTTTCTTGGATTTACATATTTAGCAATCGATATCGAAAATCTTCAAATAACTGGTTTAGCATATTTAGGTTAGTTAACCTTCTTTATCTTACTGAAGTTTAAATAAAGCCATACGGCATAACGGCAGTATATTTGAGTGAATTCCGTAATCTTATATTTAGGTATAAAGTCGGTTTTCTTGTATATACATATTTAATTATCGATATCGAAATGCTTCAAATCATTTGTTTAACATATTAAATTAATAAACATTTTTTAGCTTACTAAAGTCTACATAAAGACTTAACGGTATAACGGTAGTGCATTTAGAAGAATTCCGTAATGTTATAAATTTATATTTAGGTATAAAGTCGATTTTCTTGTATTTGCACATTTAGCAATCGATATCGAAATGCTTCAAAATATTAGTTTAACATATTTAAAATAATTAACCTTCTTTAACGTATTGAAGTTGATACAAAGCCATGGAGGCATAATGGCAGTAGGATTGGAAGAATTCCGTAATCTTATTTTTAGGCATAAAGTCAATTTTCTTGTATATACACATTTAGCAATCGATATCGAAATGCTTTAAATTATTAGTTTAACATATGTAAGTTAATAAACCTTCTTTAACGCACTGAAGCCTACATAAAGCGTTAACGGCATAGCGACAGTGCATGTAGAAGAATTCCGTTATTTTATATTTAGGTATAAATTCGATTTTCTTGTATATACATATTTGGCAAGCGATATCGAAATGCTTCAAATCAGTAGTTTAACATATTTAAGCTAATTAACCTTCTTTAACGTATTGCAGTTGATAAAGAGCCATGGCGGCATAACGACAATACTTTTGGAAGAACTCCGTAGTCTTATATTTAGGTATAAAGTTGATTTTCTTGTATATATGCATTAAGCAATCGATATCGAAATGCTTCAGCTCATTAGTTTAACATATTTAAGTTAATAAACCTTCTTTAACGAACTGAAGTTAATATAAAGCCATAACGGCATAACGGCATTGCGTTTGGAAGAATTCCGTAGTCTTATATTTAGGCATAAAAACGATTTTCTTGTACATACACATTTTGCAATCGATATCGAAATGATTCAAATAACTGGTTTAGCATATTAAAGTTAATTAACCTTCTTTATCCTACTGAAGTTTACACAAAGCCATAACGGCATAACGGCAGTATATTTATATGAATTCCGTTATCTTATATTTAGGTATAAAGTCGCTTTTGTTGTACATACACATTTCGCAATCGATATCGAAATGCTTCAAATCATTAGTTTAACATATTAAGTTAATAAACATTTTTTAGCTTACTGAAGTCTACATATAGCCTTAGCGGTATAACGGCAGTGCATTTAGAAGAATTCCGTAATGTTATAATTTTATATTTAGGTGTAAAGTCGATTTTCTTGTATTTGCACATTTAGCAATCGATATCGAAATGCTTCAAACCATTAGTTTAACATATTTAAAATAATTAACCTTCTTTAACGTATTGAAGTTGATACGAAGCCATGGCCGCATAATGACAGTAGGATTGGAAGAATTCCGTAATCTTATATTTAGGTATAAAGTCAATTATCTTGTATATACACATTTAGCAATCGATATCGAAATGCTTTAAATCATTAGTTTAACATATTTAAGTTAATAAACCTTCTTTAACGCACTGAAGTCTACATAAAGCGTTAACGGCATAACAGCAGTACATGTAGAAGAATTCCGTTATATTATATTTAGGTATAAATTCGATTTTCTTTTATATACATATTTGGCAAGCGATATCGAAATGCTTCAAATCATTAGTTTAATATATTTAAGTTTATAAAGCTTCTTTAACGCACTGAAAATAACAGAAAGCCATGGCGGCATAACGGCAGTGCATGTAGAAGAATTCCGTAGTCTTATATTTAGGTATAAAATCGATTTTCTTGTATATATGCATTAAGCTTTCGATATCGAAATGCTTCAAATAACTGGTTTAACATATTTAAGTTAATAAACCTTCTTTAACTAACTGAAGTTAACATTAAGCCATAACGGTTTAACGTCAGTGCACTTGAAAGAATTCCGTAAACTTATATTTAGGTATAAAGTCGATTTGGTTGTATATATGCATTTAGCAATCGATTTCGAAAATCTTCAAATCATTAGTTTTACATTTTCAAGTTTTTTATAATAAACCTTCTTTAACGCACTGAAGTTAACATAAAGCCTTAGCGGTATACCTGCAGTGCATTTAGAAGAATTCCGTAATGTTATATTTAGGTATAAAGTCGATTTTTTTGTATTTACATATTTAGCAATCGATATCGAAATGCTTCAAATCATTAGTTTAACATATTTAAGTTAATAAACCTTTAACGCACAGAGGTCTACATAAAGCCTTAACGGTATAACTGCAGTGCATTTAAAAGAATTCCGTAATCTTATATTTAGGTATAAAGTCGATTTCCTTGTATATATACATTTAGAAATCGATATCGAGATGCTTCAATTCATTAGTTTTAAATATTTAAAATAATAAACCTTCTTCAACGCACTGAAGTTGTCATAAAGCCATGGCGGCATAACGGCAGTGCATGTAGAAGAATTCCGTAATCTTATATCTAGGTATAAAGTCAATTTTCTTGTACATACACATTTAGCAATTGATATCGAATTGCTTCAAATCATTAGTTTAACATGTTTAAGTTAATAAACCTTTAACGCATAGAAGTCTACATAAAGCCTTAACGGTATAACTGCAGTGCATTTAAAAGAATTCCGTAATCTTATATTTAGGCACAAAGTCGATTTTCTTGTATTTACATATTTAGCAATCGATATCGAAATGCTTCAAATCATAAGTTTAACATATTTAAGTTAATTATTCCCCTCTATCTTACTGAAGTCTACATAAAATCTTAACGGTTTAACGGCAGTGCATTTAGAAGAAATCCGTAATGTTATAATTTTATACTTAGGTATAAAGTCGATTTTGTTGTATTTACACATTTAGCAGTCGATATCGAAATGCTTCAAACCATTAGTTTAACATATTTAAAATAATTAACCTTCTTTAACGTAATGTAGTTGTTACAAACCATGGCGGCATAACGACAGTACATTTGGAAGAATTCTGTAATCTTATATTTAGGTATATGTAAAGTCAATTTTCTTGTATATACACATTTAATAATCGATATCGAAATGCTTCAAATCATTAGTTTAACATATTAAAATTAATAAACCTTCTTTAACGCACTGAAGTCTACCTAAAGCCTTAACGGGATAACTGCAGTGCATTTAGAAGAATTCCGAAATCTTATATTAAGGTATAAAGTCGATTATCTTGTATATACACATTTAGTAATCGATATCGAAATACTTCAAATCATTAGTTTAACATATTAAAGTTAATAAACCTTCTTTAACGCATTGAAGTCTACATAAAGCCTTAACGGGATAACTTATATTAAGGTATAAAGTCGATTTTCTTGTATTTACATATTTAGCAATCGAGTTTAACATATTTAAGTTAATTATTCCCCTCTATCTTACTGAAGTCTACATAAAGCCTGAACGGCATAACGGCAGTGAATTTAGAAGAATTCCGTTATCTTATATTTAGGTATAAATTCGATTTTCTTATATATACACATTTAGCAAACGATATCGAAATGTTTTAAATCAGTAGTTTAACATATTTAAGTTAGTTAACCTTCTTTAACTTATTGAAGTTTATATAAAGCCATGACGGCATAACGGCAGTGCATTTAGAAGAAATTCGTAATCTTATATTTAGGTATAAATTCGATTTTCTTGTATATACACATTTAGCAATCGATATCGAAATCATTATTTTAACATATTTCAGTTAATAAGGCTTCTTGAACGCACTGAAGTTAACATAAAGCCATGGCGGTATAACGGCAGTGCATTTAAAAGAATTCCGTAATCTTATATTTAGGCACAAAGTCGATTTTCTTGTATTTACATATTTAGCAATCGATATCGAAATGCTTCAAATCATAATTTTAACATATTTAAGTTAATTATTCCCCTCTATCTTACTGAAGTCTACATAAAATCTTAACGGTTTAACGGCAGTGCATTTAGAAGAAATCCGTAATGTTATAATTTTATATTTATGTATAAAGTCGATTTTGATGTATATACACATTTAGCAAACGATATCGAAATGTTTTAAATCATTAGTTTAACATATTTAAGTTAGTTAACCTTCTTTAACTTATTGAAGTTTATATAAAGCCATGACGGCATAACGACAGTACATTTGGAAGAATTCCGTAATCTTATATTTAGGTATATGTAAAGTCGATTTTCTTGCATAAACACATTTAGTAATCGATATCGAAATACTTCAAATCATTAGTTTAACATATTAAAGTTAATAAACCTTCTTTAACGCACTGAAGTTAACATAAAGCCATGGCGGTATAACTGCAGCGCATGTAGAAGAATTCCGTAATCTTATGTTTAGGTATAAATTCGATTTTGTTGTATATACACATTTAGCAATCGATATCGCGATGCTCCAACTCATTAGTTTAACATATTTAAGTTAATAAATTTTCTTCGAAGAACTAAAGTTGGCATAAAATCATTGCGGCATAACGGCAGTGCATGTAGAAAAATTCCATTATCTTATATTTAGGTATAAAGTCGATTTTCTTGTATAAACACATTGAACAATCGATATCGAAATGCTTCACATCATTAGTTTAACAGATTTAAGTTAATTAATCCTCTTTATCTTACTGAAGTCTACAAAAGCCTTAACGGTATAACGGCAGTGCATTTGGAAGAGTTCCGTAATCTTATATTTAGGTATAAATCGATTTTGTTCAATATACGCATTTAGCAATCGATATCGAAATGCTTCAAATCATTAGTTTAACATATTTAAGTTAAATTATCTTTTTTAACCTACCGAAGGTGACACGAAGCCATGGCGGCATAACGGCAGTGCATTTAGAAGAATTCCATAAGCTTATATTTAGGTAAAAAGTCGATTTTCTTGTATATACTCATTTAGCAATCGATATCGAAATGCTTCAAAATATTAGTTTAACATATTTAAGTTAATTAACCCTCTTTTTCATACTGAAGTTTACAAAAGCCTTAACGGCAGCGCATGTTGAAGAATTCCGTTATCTTTTATTTAGGTATAAAGTCGATATTGTTGTACATACACATTTAGCA
>CM050324.1:13754632-13769847 GCA_027475135.1 Bactrocera correcta
TTCTTCCAAATGCACTGCCGTTATGCCGCCATGGCTTTGTGTTAACTTCAGTGCGTTCAAGAAGCTTTATTAGCTTAAATATGTTAAACTAATGCTTTGAAGATTTTCGAGATCGATTGCTAAATGCACATACACAACAAAATCGACTTTATACCTAAATATAAGATTACGGGATTCTTCTACATGCATTGCCGTTATGCCGTTAAGGCGTTTGTAGACTTCAGTAAGATAAAGAGGGTTAATTAACTTAAATATGTTAAACTAATGATTTGAGGCATTTCGATATCGATTGCTAAATGTGTATATACAAGAAAATCGACTTTATACCTAAATGTATGATAACGGAATTCTACTACATGCACTGCCGTTATGCCGTTAAGGCGTTTGTAGACTTCAGTAAGATAAAGGGGGTTAATTAACTTAAATATGTTAAACTAATGATTTGAGGCATTTCGATATCGATTGCTAAAAGAGTATATACAAGAAAATCGACTTTATACCTAAATATAAGATTATTTATTCTTCTACATGCACTGCCGTTATGCCGCCATGGCTTTGTGTTAACTTCAGTGCGTTAAAGAAGCTTTATTAACTTAAATATGTTAAACTAATGATTTGAAGCATTTCGATTTCGTTTTCTTAATGCATATATACAAGAAAATCGACTTTATACCTAAATATAAGATTACGGAATTCTTCCAAATGTACTGTCGTTATGCCACCATGGCTTTATATCAACTTAAATACGTTAAAAAAGGTTAATTAACTTAAATATGTTAAA
This sequence comes from Bactrocera correcta, assembly GCA_027475135.1. Classification (NCBI taxonomy): domain Eukaryota; kingdom Metazoa; phylum Arthropoda; class Insecta; order Diptera; family Tephritidae; genus Bactrocera; species Bactrocera correcta. The sequence goes on from CM050324.1 coordinate 13,755,414, forward strand.
CTTATGATTTGAAGCATTTCGATATCGATTGCTAAATGCGCATGTACAAGAAAATCGAATTTATACCTAAATATAAGATTACGTCATTCTTCTTAATGCTTTGCCGTTATGCCGTTAAGGCGTTTGTAGACTTCAGTAAGATAAAGAGGGTTAATTAACTTAAATATGTTAAACTAATGATTTGAGGCATTTCGATATCGATTGCTAAATGTGTATATACAAGAAAATCGACTTTATACCTAAATATATGATAACGGAATTTTTCTACATGAACTGTCGTTATGCCGTTAAGGCGTTTGTGGACTTCAGGAAGATAAAGGGGGTTAATTCGATTGCTAAATGTGCATATACAATGAAATCGACTTTATACCTCAATATAAGATTACGGAATTCTTCCAAATGCACTGCCGTTATACCGTTATGGCTTTATGTTAACTTCAGTTTGTTAAAGAAGGTTAATTAACTTAAATATGTTAATCTAATGATTTGAAGCATTTCGATATCGATTGCTAAAGGTGTATATACAAAAAAATCGAATTTGTACTTAAAATATAAGATTACGGAATTCTTCCAAATGTACTGTCGTTAAGCCACCATGGCTTTATATCAACTTCAATATGTTAAAGAAGGTTAACTAACTTAAATATGTTAAACTAATGATTTGAGGCATTTCGATATCGATTGCTAAATGTGCATATACAACAAAATCGACTTTATACCTAAATGTAAGATTACGGAATTCTCCCAAATGCACTGCCGTGATGCCGCCATGGATTTATGCCAGTTCGTTAAAGAAGGTTTATTAACTTAAATATGTTAAACTAATGATTTGAAGCATTTCGATATCGATTGCTAAATGAGTATATACAAGAAAATCGACTTTATACCTAAATATAAATTTACGGAATTCTTCCAAATGCACTGCCGTTATGCCTTTAAGGCTTTTGTAGACTTTAGTAAGATAAAGAGGGTTAGTTAGCTTAAATATGTTCAACTAATGATTTGAAGCATTTCGATATCGACTGGTAAATGAGTATATACAAGAAAATCGACTTTATACATATATATAAGATTATATAATTCTTCTTAATGCCTTGCCGTTATGCCGCTAAAATGTTTGTAGACTTCAGTAAGATAAAGAGGGTTAATTAACTTAAATATGTTAAAATAATGATTTGAGTCATTTCGATATCGATTGCTAAATGTGTATATACTAGAAAATCGACTTTATACATAAATATATGATAACGGAATTTTTCTACATGCACTGCGGGAGGATGGAGTCATGTGTGGAAGTTCACGCAAGTGAGGAAAGTTCTCTGATCGCCATTCACCTGGGAGTGGCCAGAAACGATTCTTTTACATATGACTCAAGCAGCTCACGACTTCCGGTCTTTGACCAAGTATCCTCTGGGTAGCCTAAGAACATCCGTTTGAAGGCGTGCTAAAGTGAGAAGGCGAAACACCCCTGCATAGGGTTGTGCGCTGGGTTTGGGACCCGCCACGTAAAAAAACACCCCCAATGAAAGGAAAAAAACAGCCTCGGATGAGAGCCCCCCCTTTTGATGACGACCATGGCAAACGAAATAAGGACTATGATTTGAGGGCATGCACCTGGAATGTCCGGTCCCTTAATTGGGAAGGTGCCGCTGCCCAGCTGGTAGATGTCCTCGTAAAGATAAAGGCTGACATCACCGCCGTCCAAGAAATGCGATGGACGGGACAAGGACAGAGACGAGTAGGTCCTTGTGACATTTACTACAGTGGCCATATAAAGGAGCGCAAGTTTGGTGTTGGATTTGTGGTGGGAGAGAGACTCCGTCGCCGAGTACTATCATTCACTCCGGAGAATGAACGTCTAGCCACAATCCGCATCAAAGCGAGGTTCTTCAACATATCGCTGATTTGCGCCCACGCCCCGACGGAAGAGAAGGACGATGTGACCAAAGATGCCTTTTATGAGTGCTTGGATGAGAGATGCCCCCGCCACGATGTCAAAATCGTGCTTGGCGACTTTAACGCCAGGGTGGGCAAAGAAGGTATCTTTGGCACTACGGTCGGTAAATTCAGCCTCCACGAGGAAACATCCCCAAATGGGTTGAGGCTGATCGACTTCGCCGGGGCCCGAAATATGGTTATCTGTAGTACTAGATTCCAGCATAAGAAGATTCATCAAGCTACCTGGCAGTCTCCGGATCGAAAAACCACCAACCAGATCGATCATGTTGTGATAGACGGAAGACACGTCTCCAGTGTTTTAGATGTGCGTGCGCTCCGAGGTCCTAACATCGACTCGGACCACTATATTGTTGCAGCCAAAATTCGCACCCGCCTCTGTGCAGCAAAAAACGCACACCAACAAACACAAGGAAGGTTCGACGTCGAGAAGCTACAATCACAACAGACAGCCAAACGATTTTCTACTCGGCTTGCACTCCTGCTCTCTGAGAGCACTCGTCAACAACTCGGTATAAGGGAACTGTGGGATGGCATCTCAAACTCCTTACGTACAGCTGCAACCGAAACCATTGGTTTTCGGAAAGTGCAAAAGAACAGCTGGTACGACGAGGAGTGCCGTGACGCAGCGGAGAGAAAACAGGCTGCCTACCTCGCAACGTTACGATCGACCACAACACGTGCGGGATGGGATAGATACCGAGAGTTTAAGAGGGCGGCAAGACGCATTTGTTGACAAAAAAAGAAAGAGGCCGAAATGCGTGAGTACGAAGAGCTTGATAAGCTGGCCGACAGAGGTAATGCTCGAAAATTCTACGAAAATATGCATCGACTTACAGAAGGTTTCAAGACCGGAGCATACTCTTGTAGAACCCCCAAAGGTGATCTAGTCACCGATGCCCAAAGCATACTTAAATTATGGAGGGAACACTTCTCCAGCCTACTGAATGGCAGTGAACGTACAACGCCAGGAGAAGGCGAACCCGACTCCCCAATCGATGACGATGGAGCAGACGTTCCATTGCCCGACCATGAAGAGGTTCGAATAGCAATTGCCCGCCTTAAGAACAACAAAGCGGCAGGGGCCGACGGATTGCCGGCCGAGCTATTCAAACACGGCGGCGAAGAACTGGTAAGGAGCATGCATCAGCTTCTTTGTAAAATATGGACGGACGAAAGCATGCCCAACGATTGGAATTTAAGTGTGCTATGCCCAATACATAAAAAAGGAGACCCCACAATCTGCGCCAACTACCGTGGGATTAGCCTCCTCAACATCGCATATAAGGTTCTGTCGAGCGTATTGTGTGAAAGATTAAAGCCCACCGTCAACAAACTGATTGGACCTTATCAGTGTGGCTTTAGACCTGGCAAATCAACAACCGACCAGATATTCACGATGCGCCAAATCTTGGAAAAGACCCATGAAAGGAGAATCGACACACACCACCTCTTCGTCGATTTCAAAGCTGCTTTCGACAGCACGAAAAGGAGCTGCCTCTATGCCGCGATGTCTGAATTTGGTATCCCCGCAAAACTAATTCGGCTGTGTAAATTGACGCTGAGCAAAACTCAAAGCTCCGTCAGGATCGGGAAGGACCTCTCGGAGCCGTTCGATACCAAACGAGGTTTCAGACAAGGCGACTCCCTATCGTGCGAATTTTTCAATCTTCTTCTGGAGAAAATTATTCGAGCTGCAGAACTGAATCGAGCAGGTACAATCTTTTATGAGAGTGTACAACTGCTGGCGTATGCCGATGATATTGATATAATCGGCCTCAACACCCGCGCCGTTAGTTCTGCTTTCTCCAGACTTAACAAAGAAGCAACACAAGTGGGTCTGGCAGTGAACGAGGGCAAGACGAAATATCTCCTGTCATCAAACAAACAGTCGTCGCACTCGCGGCTTGGCTCCCACGTCACTGTTGACAGTCATAACTTTGAAGTTGTAGATAATTTCGTCTATCTTGGAACCAGCTTAAACACCACCAACAATGTCAGCCTGGAAATCCAACGCAGGATTACTCTTGCCAACAGGTGCTACATCGGACTGAGTAGGCAATTGAAAAATAAAGTCCTCTCTCGACGAACAAAAAATAAACTCTATAAGTCGCTCATAATTCCCCTCCTGCTATACGGTGCAGAGGCTTAGACGATGACAACATCCGATGAGTCGAACCTAAGAGTTTTCGAGAGAAAGGTTCTGCGAAAGATTTATGGTCCTTTGCGCGTTGGCCACGGCGAATATCGCATTCGATGGAACGATGAGCTGTACGAGATATACGACGACATTGACATAGTTCAGCGAATTAAAAGACAGCGGCTACGCTGGCTAGGTCATGTTGTCCGGATGGATGAAAACACTCCAGCTCTGAAAGTATTCGACGCAGTACCCGCCGCAGGAAGCAGAGGAAGAGGAAGACCTCCACTCCGTTGGAAGGACCAAGTGGAGAAGGACCTGGCTTCGCTTGGAATATCCAATTGGCGCCACGTAGCGAGGAGAAGAAACGAGTGGCGCGCTGTTATTGACTCGGCTATAATCGCGTAAGCGGTGCCTACGCCAGTAAAGAAGAAGAAGAATGATTTGAAGCATTTCGATATTGATTGCTAAATGAGTATATACAAGAAAATCGACTTTATACCTAAATATTAGATTACGGAATTCTTCCAAATGCACTGCCGTTATGCCTTTAAGGCTTTTGTAGACTTTAGTAAGATAAAGAGGCTTAATTTGCTTAAATATGTTAAACTAATGATTTGAAGCATTTCGATATCGACTGCTAAATGAGTATATACAAGAAAATCGACTTTATACATATATATAAGATTACGTAATTCTTCTTAATGCTTTGCCGTTATGCCGTTAAAATGTTTGTAGACTTCAGTAAGATAAAGAGGGTTAATTAACTTAAATATGTTAAACTAATGATTTGAAGAATTTCGATTTCGATTGCTAAATGAGTATATACATGAAAATCGACTTTATACCTATATATAAGATTACGTAATTCTTCTAAATGCTTTGCAGTAAGATAAAGAGGGTTAATTAACTTAAATATGTTAAAAAAATGATTTGAGGCATTTCGATATCGATTGCTAAATGTGTATATACAAGAAAATCGACTTTATACCTAAATATATGATAACGGAATTTTTCTACATGCACTGTCGTTATGCCGTTAAGGCGTTTGTAGACTTCAATAAGATAAAGGGGGTTAATTCAATTGCTAAATGTGTATATACAAGAAAATCGACTTTATACCTAAATATAAGATTAAAGAATTCTTCCAAATGCACAGCCGTTATACCGTTATGGCTTTATGTTAACTTCAGTTAAGTTAAAGAAGGTTTATTAACTTTAATATGTTAAACCAGTTATTTGAAGCATTTCGATATCGATTGCTTAATGCATATATACAAGAAAATCGATTTATACCTAAATATAAGATTACGGAATTCTTCCAAATGTACTGTCGTTATGCCACCATGTCTTTATATCAACTTCAATACGTTAAAAAAGGTTTATTAACTTAAATGTGTTAAACTAATGATTTGAAGCATTAAGATATCGATTGCTAAATGTGTATATACAACAAAATCGACTTTATACCTAAATATAAGCTTACGGAATTCTTCTAAATGCACTGCCGTTATGCCGCCATGGCTTTATGTTAACTTTAGTGCGTTAAAGAAGCTTTATTAACTTAAATATGTTAAACTAATGATTTGAAGATTTTCGAAATCGATTGCTGAATGCATATACACAACAAAATCGACTTACGGAATTCTTCCAAATGCACTGCCGTTATGCCGTTATGGCTTTATGTTAACTTCAGTTCGCTTAAGAAGGTTTATTTACTTAGATATGTTACACTAGTTATTTGTAGCATTTCGAAATCGATTGCTTAATGCATATATAGAAGAAAATCGACTTTCTACCTAAATATAAGTTTACGGAATTCTTCTAAATGCACTGCCGTTATGCCGTTATGGCTTTATGTTAACTTCAGTTCGTTTAAGAAGGTTTATTAACTTAAATATGTTAAACTTATGAGTTGAAGCATCTCGATATCGATTGCTTAATGCGTATATACAAGAAAATCGACTTTATACCTAAATATCAGATTACAGGATTATTCTAAATGCACTGTCGTGATGCCGCCATGGATTTATGCCAACTTCAGTTCGTTAAAGAAGGTTTATTAACTTAAATATATTAAACTAATGATTTGAAGCATTTCGACATCGATTGCTAAATGAGTATATACAAGAAAATCGACTTTATGCGTTTTAGGCTTTCGTAGACTTTAGTAAGATAAAGAGGGTTAATTAGCTTAAATATGTTAAACTAATGATTTGAAGCATTTCGATATCGACAGCTAAATGTGTATATACAACAAAATCGACTTTATACCTGAATATAAGATTACGTAATTCTTTTAAATGCTTTGCCGTTATGTCGTTAAGGCGTTTATAGACTTCAGTAAGATAAAGAGGGTTAATTAACTTAAATATGTTAAACTAATGATTTAAGGCATTTCGATATCGATTGCTAAATGTGTATATACAAGAAAATCGACTTTATACATAAATATATGATAACGGAATTTGTCTACATGCACTGCCGTTATGCCGTTAAGGCGTTTGTAGACTTCAGTAAGATAAAGGGATTAATTATTTTAAATATGTTACACTAATGATTTGAGGCATTTCGATATCGATTGCTAAATGTGTATATACAGGAAAATCGAGTTTATACCTAAATAAAATTACGGAATTCTTCCAATTGCACTGCCGTTAAACCGTTATGGCTTTATGTTAACTTCAGTTAGTTAAAGACGGTTTATTACTTTAATATGTTATACCAGTTATTTGAAGCATTTCGATATCGATTGCTTAATGCATATATACAAGAAAATCGACTTTATACCTAAATATAAGATTACGGAATTCTTCCAAATGTACTGTCGTTATGCCACCATGGCTTTACATCAACTTCAAAACGTTAAAAAAGGTTAATTAACTTAAATATGTAAAACTAATGATTTGAAGCATTTAGATATCGATTGCTAAATGTGTATATACAACAAAATCGACTTTATACCTAAATATAAGCTTACGGAATTCTTCTAAATGCACTGCCGTTATGCCGCCATGGCTTTATGTTAACTTCAGTGCGTTAAAGAAGCTTTATTACCTTAAATATGTTAAACTAATGACTTGAAGCATTTCGATATCGATTGCTTAATGCATATATACAAGAAAACCGACTTTATACCTAAATATAAGATTACGGAATTCTTCCAAATGTACTGTCGTTATGCCGCCATGGCTTTATATCACCTTCAATACGTTAAAGAAGATTAGTTAACTTAACTTGTTAAACTAATGATTTGAAGCATTTCGATATCGATTGACAAATGCGTATATACAACAAAATCGACTTTATACAAAAATATAAGCTTCCGGAATTCTTCTAAATGCACTGCCGTTATGCCTTTTAGGCTTTTGTAGGCGTTAGTAAGATAAAGAGGGTTAATTAGCTTAAATATGTTAAACTAATGATTTGAAGCATTTCGATATCGATTGCTAAATGAGTATATACAAGAAAATCGACTTTATACCTAAATATAAGATTACGGAATTCTTCTAAATGCTTTCCGTTATGCCGTTAAGGCTTTTGTAGACTTGAGTAAGATAAAGAGGGTTAATTAGCTTAAGTATGTTAAACTAATGATTTGAAGCATTTCGATATCGATTGCTAAATGTGTATATACAACAAAATCGACTTTATACCTAAATATAAGATTACGTAATTCTTCTAAATGCTTTGCCGTTATGCCGCTAAGCCGTTTGTAGACTTCAGTAAGATAAAGAGGGTTAATTAACTTAAATATGTTAAACTAATGATTTGAAGCATTTCGATATCGATTGCTAGATGAGTATATACAAGAAAATCGACTTTATACCTAAATATAAGATTAAGTAATTCTCCTAAATGCTTTGCCGTTATGCCGTTAAGATGTTTGTAGGCTTCAGTAAGATAAAGAGGTTTAATTAACTTAAATACGTTAAACTAATGATTTGAGGCATTTCGATATCGATTGCTAAATGTGTATATACAAGGAAATCGACTTTATACCTAAATAGAAGATTACGGAATTCTTCTACATGCACTGCCGTTATACCGCCATGGCTTTGTGTTAACTTCAGTAAGATAAAGAGGGTTAATTAACTTTAATATGTTAAACTAATGATTTGAGGCATTTCGATATCGATTGCTAAATGCATTACACAACAAAATCGACTTTATACCTAAATATATGGTCACGGAATTCTTCCAAATGCACTGCCGTTATGCCGCCATGGCTTTGTGTTAACTTCAGTGCGTTAAAGTAGGTTTGTTAACTTAAATATGTTAAACTAACGATTTGAAGCATTCCGATATCGATTGCTAAATGAGTATATACAAGAAAATCGACTTTATACCTAAATATAAGATTACGGAATTCTTCTACATGCACTGCCGTTATGCCGCCATGGCGTTCTGTTAACTTCAGTAAGATAAAGAGGGTTAATTAACTTAAATATGTTAAACTAATGATTTGAGGCATTTCGATATCGATTGCTAAATGCATATTCACAACAAAATCGACTTTATACCTAAATATAAGGTCACGGAATTCTTCCAAGTGCACTGCCGTTATGCCGTTATGGCTTTATGTTAACTTCAGTTCGTTTAAGAAGGTTTATTAACTTAGATATGTTACACTAGTTATTTGAAGCATTTCGAAATCGATTGCTTAATGCATATATACAAGAAAATCGACTTTCTACCTAAATATAAGTTTACGGAATTCTTCTAAATGCACTGCCGTTATGCCGTTATTGCTTTATGTTAACTTCAGTTCGTTTAGGGAGGTTTATTAACTTAGATATGTTACAATAGTTATTTGAAGCATTTCGATATCGATTGCTAAATGAGTATATACAAGAAAATAGATTTTATACCTAAATAAATGATAACGGAATTCTTCTACATGCACTGCCGTTATGCCGCCATGGCTTTGTGTTAAGTTCAGTGCGTTAAAGTAGGTTTGTTAACTTTGATATGTTAAACTAACGATTTGAAGCATTTCGATATCGATTGCTAGATGAGTATATACAAGAAAATCGACTTTATGCCTAAATATAAGATTTCGGAATTCTTCCAAATGATTGCTAAATGTGTATATACAAGAAAATCGACTTTATACATAAATATATGATAACGGAATTTTTCTACATGCACTGCCGTTATGCCGTTATGCCGTTAAGGCGTTTGTAGACTTCAGTAAGATAAAGGGGGTTAATTAACTTAAATATGTTAAACTAATGATTTGAAGCATTTAGATATCGATTGCTAAATGAGTATATACAAGAAAATCGACTTTATACCTAAATATAAGATTACGGAATTCTTCCAAATGCACTGCCGTTATGCCGTTAAGGCTTTTGTAGACTTGAGTAAGATAAAGAGGGTTAATTAGCTTAAGTATGTTAAACTAATGATTTGAAGCATTTCGATATCGATTGCTAAATGAGTATATACAAGAAAATCGACTTTATACCTAAATATAAGATTACGGAATTCTTCCAAATGCACTGCCGTTATGCCGTTAAGGCTTTTGTAGACTTGAGTAAGATAAAGAGGGTTAATTAGCTTAAGTATGTTAAACTAATGATTTGAAGCATTTCGATATCGATTGCTAAATGTGTATATACAACAAAATCGACTTTATACCTAAAAATAAGATTACGTAATTCTTCTAAATGCTTTGCCGTTATGCCGTTAAGCCGTTTGTAGACTTCAGTAAGATAAAGAGGGTTAATTAACTTAAATATGTTAAACTAATGATTTGAAGCATTTAGATATCGATTGCTAAATGTGTATGTACAACAACATCGACTTTATACCTAAATATAAGCTTACGGAATTCTTCTAAATGCACTGCCGTTATGCCGTTATTGCTTTATGTTAACTTCAGTTCGTTAAAGAAGGTTTATTAACTTAGATATGTTACACCAGTTATTTGAGGCATTTCGAAATCGATTGCTTAATGCATATACACAAGAAAATCGACTTTATACCTAAATATAAGATTACGGAATTCTTCCAAATGCACTGCCGTTATGCCGTTATGGCTTTATGTTAACTTCAGTTAGTTCAAGAAGGTTTATTAACTTAAATATGTTAAACTAATGATTTGAGGCATTTCGATATCGATTGCTAAATGTGCATATACAACGAAATCGACTTTATACCTAAATATAAGATTACGGAATTCTTCCAAATGCACTGCCGTTATACCGTTATGGCTTTATGTTAACTTCAGTGCGTAAAAGAAGCTTTATTAACTTAAATAAGTTAAACCAATGATTTAAAGCATTTCGATATCGATTGCTAAATGAGTATATACAAAAAAATCGAATTTGTAATTAAATATAAGATTACGGAATGCTTCTACATGCACTGCCGTTATGCGGCCATGGATTTGTTTTAACTTCAGTGCGTTAAAGAAGCTTTATTATCTTAAATATGTTAAACTAATGATTTGAAGCATTTCTATATCGATTGCTAAATGAGTATATACAAGAAAATTGACTTTATACCTAAATATAAGATTACGTAATTCTTCTAAATGTTTTGCCATTATGCTGTTAGGGCGTTTGTAGATTTTAGTAAGATAAAGAGGTTTAATTAACTTATATATGTTAAACTAATGATTTGAGGCATTTCGATATCGATTGCTGAATGTGCATATACAACAAAATCGACTTTATACCTAAATATAACATTACGAAATTCTCCCAAATGCACTGCCGTTATACCGTTATGACTTTATGTAAACTTAAGTAAGATAAAGAAGGTTAATTAACTTAAATATGTTAAACTAATGTTTTGAAGCATTTCGATATCGATTGCTAAATGCTTATATACAAGAAAATCGACTTTATACCTAAATATCAGATTACGGAATTATTCTAAATGCACTGCCGTGATGCCGCCATGGATTTATGCCAACTTCAGTTCGTTAAAGTATGTTTATTAACTTAAATATGTTAAACCAGTTATTTGACATTTCGATTTCGATTGCTAAATGAGTATATACAAGAAAATCGACTTTATACCTAAATATAAGATTACGGAATTCTTCCAAATGCACTGCCGTTATGCCTTTAAGGCTTTTGTAGACTTTAGTAAGATAAAGAGGGTTAATTAGCTTAAATATGTTAAACTAATGATTTGTGGCATTTCGATATCGATTGCTAAATGTGTATATACAAGAAAATCGACTTTATACCTAAATATGTGATAACGAAATTTTTCTACATGCCGTTAAGGCGTTTGTAGACTTCAGTAAGATAAAGGGGGTTAATTAACTTAAATATGTTAAACTAATGATTTGAAGCATTTCGATATCGACTGCTAAATGAGTATATACAAGAAAATCGACTTTATACATAAATATAAGAGTACGTAATTCTTCTAAACGCTTTGCCGTTATGCCGTTAAAATGTTTGTAGACTTCAGTAAGATAAAGGGGGATAATTAACTTAAATATGTTAAACTAATGATTTGAAGCATTTCGATATCGATTGCTAAATGAGTGTTTACAAGAAAATCGACTTTATACCTAAATATAAGATTACGGAATTCTTCCAAATGCACTGCCGTTTTGCCGTTAAGGCGTTTGTAGACTTCAGTAAGGTAAAGAGGGTTAATTAGCTTAAATATGTTAAACTAATGATTTGTGGCATTTCGATATCGATTGCTAAATGTGTATATACAAGAAAATCGACTTTATACCTAAATATGTGATAACGGAATTCTTCTACATGCACTGCCGTTTTGCCGTTAAGGCGTTTGTAGACTTCAGTAAGATAAAGGGGGTTAATTAACTTAAATATGTTAAACTAATGATTTGAGGCATTTCGATATCGATTGCTAAATGTGTATATACAAGAAAATCGACTTTATACCTAAATATAAGATTACGGAATTCTTCCAAATGCACTGCCGTTATGCCGCCATGGCTTTGTGTTAACTTCAGTGCGTTCAAGAAGCTTTATTAGCTTAAATATGTTAAGCTAATGCTTTGAAGATTTTCGAGATCGATTGCTAAATGCACATACACAACAAAATCGACTTTATACCTAAATATAAGATTACGGGATTCTTCTACATGCATTGCCGCTATGCCGTTAAGGCGTTTGTAGACTTCAGTAAGATAAAGAGGGTTAATTAACTTAAATATGTTAAACTAATGATTTGAGGCAATTCGATATCGATTGCTAAATGTGTATATACAAGAAAATCGACTTTATACCTAAATGTATGATAACGGAATTCTACTACATGCACTGCCGTTATGCCGTTAAGGCGTTTGTAGACTTCAGTAAGATAAAGGGGGTTAATTAACTTAAATATGTTAAACTAATGATTTGAGGCATTTCGATATCGATTGCTAAAAGAGTATATACAAGAAAATCGACTTTATACCTAAATATAAGATTACGGAATTCTTCCAAATGCACTGCCGTTATGCCGCCATGGCTTTGTGTTAACTTCAGTGCGTTAAAGAAGCTTTATTAACTTAAATATGTTAAACTAATGATTTGAAGCATTTCGATTTCGTTTTCTTAATGCATATATACAAGAAAATCGACTTTATACCTAAATATAAGATTACGGAATTCTTCCAAATGTACTGTCGTTATGCCACCATGGCTTTATATCAACTTAAATACGTTAAAAAAGGTTAATTAACTTAAATATGTTAAACTTATGATTTGAAGCATTTCGATATCGATTGCTAAATGCGCATGTACAAGAAAATCGAATTTATACCTAAATATAAGATTACGTCATTCTTCTTAATGCTTTGCCGTTATGCCGTTAAGGCGTTTGTAGACTTCAGTAAGATAAAGAGGGTTAATTAACTTAAATATGTTAAACTAATGATTTGAGGCATTTCGATATCGATTGCTAAATGTGTATATACAAGAAAATCGACTTTATACCTAAATATATGATAACGGAATTTTTCTACATGAACTGTCGTTATGCCGTTAAGGCGTTTGTGGACTTCAGGAAGATAAAGGGGGTTAATTCGATTGCTAAATGTGCATATACAATGAAATCGACTTTATACCTCAATATAAGATTACGGAATTCTTCCAAATGCACTGCCGTTATACCGTTATGGCTTTATGTTAACTTCAGTTTGTTAAAGAAGGTTAATTAACTTAAATATGTTAATCTAATGATTTGAAGCATTTCGATATCGATTGCTAAAGGTGTATATACAAAAAAATCGAATTTGTACTTAAATATAAGATTACGGAATTCTTCCAAATGTACTGTCGTTAAGCCACCATGGCTTTATATCAACTTCAATATGTTAAAGAAGGTTAACTAACTTAAATATGTTAAACTAATGATTTGAGGCATTTCGATATCGATTGCTAAATGTGCATATACAACAAAATCGAATTTATACCTAAATGTAAGATTACGGAATTCTCCCAAATGCACTGCCGTGATGCCGCCATGGATTTATGCCAGTTCGTTAAAGAAGGTTTATTAACTTAAATATGTTAAACTAATGATTTGAAGCATTTCGATATCGATTGCTAAATGAGTATATACAAGAAAATCGACTTTATACCTAAATATAAATTTACGGAATTCTTCCAAATGCACTGCCGTTATGCCTTTAAGGCTTTTGTAGACTTTAGTAAGATAAAGAGGGTTAGTTAGCTTAAATATGTTCAACTAATGATTTGAAGCATTTCGATATCGACTGGTAAATGAGTATATACAAGAAAATCGACTTTATACATATATATAAGATTATATAATTCTTCTTAATGCCTTGCCGTTATGCCGCTAAAATGTTTGTAGACTTCAGTAAGATAAAGAGGGTTAATTAACTTAAATATGTTAAAATAATGATTTGAGTCATTTCGATATCGATTGCTAAATGTGTATATACTAGAAAATCGACTTTATACATAAATATATGATAACGGAATTTTTCTACATGCACTGCGGGAGGATGGAGTCATGTGTGGAAGTTCACGCAAGTGAGGAAAGTTCTCTGATCGCCATTCTCCTGGGAGTGGCCAGAAACGATTCTTTTACATATGACTCAAGCAGCTCACGACTTCCGGTCTTTGACCAAGTATCCTCTGGGTAGCCTAAGAACATCCGTTTGAAGGCGTGCTAAAGTGAGAAGGCGAAACACCCCTGCATAGGGTTGTGCGCTGGGTTTGGGACCCGCCACGTAAAAAAACACCCCCAATGAAAGGAAAAAAACAGCCTCGGATGAGAGCCCCCCCTTTTGATGACGACCATGGCAAACGAAATAAGGACTATGATTTGAGGGCATGCACCTGGAATGTCCGGTCCCTTAATTGGGAAGGTGCCGCTGCC
>CM050324.1:13783438-13801238 GCA_027475135.1 Bactrocera correcta
TATATCAACTTCAATACGTTAAAGAAGGTTAGCTAACTTAAATATGTTAAACTAATGATTTGAAGCATTTCGATATCGATTGCTAAATGTGTATGTAAAAGAAAATCGACTTTATACCTAAATGTAAGATAACGGAATTCTTCTACATGCACTGCCGTTATGCCGCCACAGCTTTATGCCAACTTCAGTTCGTTAAAGAAGGTTTATTAACTTAAATATGTTAAACTAATGAGTTGAAGCATCTCGATATCGATTGCTAAATATGTATATACAACAAAATCGACTTTATACCTAAATATAAGATAACGGAATTCTTCTAAATGCACTGCCGTTATGCCGCCATGGCTTTAAGCTAACTTCCGTTCGTTAAAGAAGGTTTATTAACTTAAATATATTAAACTAATGATTTGAAGCATTTCGATATCGATTGCTAAACATGTATATACAAGAAAATCAACTTTATACATAAATATAAGACTATGGAATTCTTAAAATGTATTGTCGTTATGCTGCCATGGCTTTACATCAACTTCAAATCGTTAAAGAAGTTTAATTAACTTAAATATGTTAATCTAATGATTTGAAGCATTTCGATATCGGTTGCTACATGCGTATATACAACAAAATCCACTTTATACCTAAATATAAGATTGCGGAATTCTTCTAAATGCACTGTCGTTATGCCGCCATGGCTTTATATCACCTTCATTACGTTAAAGAAGGTTAACTAACTTAAATATGTTAATCTAATGATTTGAAGGATTTCGATATCGATTGCTACATGCGTATATACAACAAAATCGGCTTTATACCTAAATATAAGATTACGGAATTCTTCTAAATGCACTGTCGTTATGCCGCCATGGCTTTATATCACCTTCATTACGTTAAAGAAGGTTAACTAACTTAAATATGTTAAACGAATGATTTGAAGCATTTCGATATCGATAGCTAAATGTGTATATACAAGAAAATCGACTTTATGCATAAATATAAGATTACGGAATTCTTCTAAATGCACTGTCGTTATGCCGCCATGGCTTTATATCACCTTCATTACGTTAAAGAAGGTTAACGAACTTAAATATGTTAAACTTATGATTTAAGTCATTTCAATATCGATTGCTAAATGTGTATATACAAGAAAATCGACTTTATGCATAAATATAAGATTACGGAATTCTTCTAAATGCACTGTCGTTATGCGGCGATGGCTTTATATCACCTTCATTACGTTAAAGAAGGTTAACTAACTTAAATATGTTAAACGAATGATTTGAAGCATTTCGATACCGATTGCTAAATGTGTATATACAAGAAAATCGACTTTATGCATAAATATAAGATTACGGAATTCTTCTAAATGCACTGTCGTTATGCCGCCATGGCTTTATATCACCTTCATTACGTTAAAGAAGGTTAACTAACTTAAATATGTTAAACGAATGATTTGAAGCATTTCGATACCGATTGCTAAATGTGTATATACAAGAAAATCGACTTTATACCTAATATAAGATTACGGAATTCTTCTAAATGCACTGCCGTTATACCGTTATGGCTTTACGTACACTTCAGTAGGAAAAATAAGGTTAATTAACTTAAATATGTTAAACTAATGATTTGAACCATCTCGATATCGATTGCTAATGTGTATATACAACAAAATCGACTTTATACCTAAATATAAGATTACGGAATTCTTCTAAATGCACTGTCGTTATGCCGCCATGGCTTTATATCAACTTCAATACGTTAGAGAAGGTTAACTAACTTAAATATGTTAAACTAATGATTTAAAGCATTTCGATATCGATTGCTAAATGTGTATGTACAACAAAATCGACTTTTTACCTAAATATAAGATTACGAAATTCTTCTGAATTCACTGCCGTTATGCCGCCATGGCTTTAAGCCAACTTCCGTTCGTTAAAGAAGGTTTATTAACTTAAATATATTAAACTAATGATTTGAGGCATTTCGATATCGATAGCTAAATGTGTATATACAAGAAAATCGACTTTATACCTAATATAAGATTACGGAATTCTTCTAAATGCACTGCCGTTAGGCCGCCATGGCTTTAAGCCAACTTCCGTTCGTTAAAGAAGGTTTATTAACTTAAATATGTTAAACTAATGATTTGAAGAATTTCGATATCGATTGCTAAATGTGTATATACAAGAAAATCAACTTTATACATAAATATAAGACTACGGAATTCTTCCAAATGTATTGTCGTTATGCTGCCACGGCTTTACGTCAACTTCAATACGTTAAAGAAGGTTAATTAACTTAAATATGTTAAACTAATGATTTGAAGCATTTCGATATCGATTGCTAAATGCGTATATACAACAAAATCGGCTTTATACCTAAATATAAGATTACGGAATTCTTCCAAATGCACTGCCGTTATACCGTTTTGGCTTTATGTAAACTTCAGTAAGATAAAGAAGGTACGTTAACTTAAATATGTTAAACTAATGATTTGAAGCATTTCGATATCGATAGTTAAATGTGTATATACGAGAAAATCGACTTTATACCTAATATAAGATTACGGAATTCTTCTAAATGCACTGCCGTTATGCCGCCATGGCTTTAAGTCAACTCCCGTTCGTTAAAGAAGGTTAATTTACTCAAATATGTTAAACTAATGATTTGAAGCATTTCGATATCGATTGCTAAATGTGTATATACAAGAAAATCGACTTTATGCCTAAATATAAGACTATGGAATTATGGCTTAATGTCATCTTCAGTTCGTTAAAGGAGGTTTATTAACTTAAATATGTTAAACCAGTTATCTGAAGCATTTCGAAATCGATTGCGAAATGTGTATATACAAGAAAATCGACTTTATCCCTAAATATAAAATTATAACATTACGGAATTCTTCTAAATGCACTGCCGTTATACCGTTAAGGCTTTATGTAGACTTCAGTATGCTAAAAATTGTTTATTAACTTAATATGTTAAACTTATGGTTTGAAGCATTTCGATATCGATAGCTAAATGTGTATATACAACAAAATCGACATTATACCTAAATATAAGTTTACGGAATTCTTCCAAATGCACTGGCGTTATACCGTTATGGCTTTAAGCCAACTTCCGTTCGTTAAAGAAGGTTTATTAGCTTAAATTTGTTAAACTAATTATTTGAAGCATTTCGATATCGATTGCTAAATGCGTATATACAACAAAATCGGCTTTATACCTAAATATAAGATTACGGAATTCTTCTAAATGCACTGTCGTTATGCCGCCATGGCTTTATATCAACTTCAATACGTTAAAGAAGGTTAACTAACTTAAATATGTTAAACTAATGATTTAAAACATTTAGATATCGCTTGCTAAATGTGTATGTAAAAGAAAATCGAATTTATACATAAACATAAGATTACGGAATTCTTCTAAATGCAATGTCGTTATGCCGCCATGGCTTTATATCACCTTCATTACGTTAAAAAAGGTTAACTAACTTAAATATGTTAAACGAATGATTTGAAGCATTTCGATATCGATATCTAAATGTGTATATAAAAGAAAATCGACTTTATACCTAAATATAAGATTACGGAATTCTTCCAAATGCACTGCCGTTATACCGTTATGGCTTTACGTACACTTCAGTTGAAAAAATAAGGTTAATTAACTTAAATATGTTAAACTAATGAGTTGAACCATCTCGATATCGATTGCTAAATGTGTATATACAACGAAATCGACTTTATACCTAAATAAAAGATTACGGAATTCTTCTAAATGCACTGTCGTTATGCCGCCATGGCTTTATATCAACTTCAATACGTTAAAGAAGGTTAACTAACTTAAATATGTTAAACTAATGATTTGAAGCATTTCGATATCGATTGCTAAATGTGTGTGTACAACAAAATCGACTTTTTACCTAAATATAAGTTTACGAAATTCTTCTAAATTCACTGCCGTTATGCCGCAATGGCTTTAAGCCAACTTCCGTTCGTTAAAGAAGGTTTGTTAACTTAAATATGTTAAACTAATGATTTGAAGCATTTCGATATCGATAACTAAATGTGTATATACAAGAAAATCGACTTTATACTTAATATAAGATTACGGAATTCTTCTAAATGCACTGCGGTTATACCGTTATGGCTTTACGTACACTTCAGTAGGAAAAATAAGGTTAATTAACTTAAATATGTTAAACTAATGAGTTGAACCATCTCGATATCGATTGCTAATGTGTATATACAACAAAATCGACTTTATACCTAAATATAAGATTACGGAATTCTTCTAAATGCACTGTCGTTATGCTGCCATGGCTTTATATCAACTTCAATACGTTAAAGAAGGTTAACTAACTTAAATATATTAAACTAATGATTTGAAGCATTTCGATATCGCTTGCTAAATGTGTATGTAAAAGAAAATCGACTTTATACCTAAATATAAGATAACGGAATTCTTCTACTTGCACTGCCGTTATGCCGCCACAGCTTTATGCCAACTTCAGTTCGTTAAAGAAGGTTTATTAACTTAAATATGTTAAACTAATGATTTGAAGGATTTCGATATCGATTGCTACATGCGTATATAACGGGTGATTTTTTTGAGGTTAGGATTTTCATGCAGTAGTATTTGACAGATCACGTGGGATGTCAGACATGGTGTCAAAGAGAAAGATGCTCAGTATGCTTTGACATTTCATCATGAATAGACTTACTAACGAGCAACGCTTGCAAATCATTGAATTTTATTACCAAAATCAGTGTTCGGTTCGAAATGTGTTTCGCGTCCGTGTCCGATGAGCGATGAGGCTCATTTCTGGTTGAATGGCTACGTAAATAAGCAAAATTGCCGCATTTGGGGTGAAGAGCAACCAGAAGCCGTTCAAGAACTGCCCATGCATCCCGAAAAATGCACTGTTTGGTGTGGTTTGTACGCTGGTGGAATCATTGGACCGTATTTTTTCAAAGATGCTGTTGGACGCAACGTTACGGTGAATGGCGATCGCTATCGTTCGATGCTAACAAACTTTTTGTTGCCAAAAATGGAAGAACTGAACTTGGTTGACATGTGGTTTCAACAAGATGGCGCTACATGCCACACAGCTCGCGATTCTATTGCCATTTTGAGGGAAAACTTCGGACAACAATTCATCTCAAGAAATGGACCCGTAAGTTGGCCACCAAGATCATGCGATTTAACGCCTTTAGACTATTTTTTGTGGGGCTACGTCAAGTCTAAAGTCTACAGAAATAAGCCAGCAACTATTCCAGCTTTGGAAGACAACATTTCCGAAGAAATTCGGGCTATTCCGGCCGAAATGCTCGAAAAAGTTGCCCAAAATTGGACTTTCCGAATGGACCACCTAAGACGCAGCCGCGGTCAACATTTAAATGAAATTATCTTCAAAAAGTAAATGTCATGAACCAATCTAACGTTTCAAATAAAGAACCGATGAGATTTTGCAAATTTTATGCGTTTTTTTTAAAAAAAAAAGTTATCAAGCTCTTAAAAAATCACCCTTTACAACAAAATCGGCTTTATACCTAAATATAAGATTACGGAATTCTTCTAAATGCACTGTCGTTATGCCGCCATGGCTTTATATCACCTTCATTACGTTAAAGAAGGTTAACTAACTTAAATATGTTAATCTAATGATTTGAAGGATTTCGATATCGATTGCTACATGCGTATATACAACAAAATCGACTTTATACCTAAATATAAGATTACGGAATTCTTCTAAACGCACTGTCGTTATGCCGCCATGGCTTTATATCACCTTCATTTTGTTAAAGAAGGTTAACTAACTTAAATATGTTAATCTAATGATTTGAAGGATTTCGATATCGATTGCTACATGCGTATATACAACAAAATCGGCTTTATACCTAAATATAAGATTACGGAATTCTTCTAAATGCACTGTCGTTATGCCGCCATGGCTTTATATCACCTTCATTACGTTAAAGAAGGTTAACTAACTTAAATATGTTAAACGAATGATTTGAAGCATTTCGATATCGATAGCTAAATGTGTATATACAAGAAAATCGACTTTATGCATAAATATAAGATTACGGAATTCTTCTAAATGCACTGTCGTTATGCCGCCATGGCTTTATATCACCTTCATTACGTTAAAGAAGGTTAACTAACTTAAATATGTTAAACGAATGATTTGAAGCATTTCGATATCGATAGCTAAATGTGTATATACAAGAAAATCGACTTTATGCATAAATATAAGATTACGGAATTCTTCTAAATGCACTGTCGTTATGCCGCCATGGCTTTATATCACCTTCATTACGTTAAAGAAGGTTAACGAACTTAAATATGTTAAACGAATGATTTGAAGCATTTCGATATCGATTGCTACATGCGTATATACAACAAAATCGACTTTATACCTAAATATAAGATTACGGAATTCTTCTAAACGCACTGTCGTTATGCCGCCATGGCTTTATATCACCTTCATTACGTTAAAGAAGGTTAACGAACTTAAATATGTTAAACTAATGATTTGCATCATTTCAATATCGATTGCTACATGCGTATATACAACAAAATCGACTTTATACCTAAATATAAGATTACGGAATTCTTCTAAACGCACTGTCGTTATGCCGCCATGGCTTTATATCACCTTCATTTTGTTAAAGAAGGTTAACTAACTTAAATATGTTAATCTAATGATTTGAAGGATTTCGATATCGATTGCTACATGCGTATATACAACAAAATCGGCTTTATACCTAAATATAAGATTACGGAATTCTTCTAAATGCACTGTCGTTATGCCGCCATGGCTTTATATCACCTTCATTACGTTAAAGAAGGTTAACTAACTTAAATATGTTAATCTAATGATTTGAAGGATTTCGATATCGATTGCTACATGCGTATATACAACAAAATCGGCTTTATACCTAAATATAAGATTACGGAATTCTTCTAAATGCACTGTCGTTATGCCGCCATGGCTTTATATCACCTTCATTACGTTAAAGAAGGTTAACTAACTTAAATATGTTAAACGAATGATTTGATGCATTTCGATATCGATAGCTAAATGTGTATATACAAGAAAATCGACTTTATGCATAAATATAAGATTACGGAATTCTTCTAAATGCACTGTCGTTATGCCGCCATGGCTTTATATCACCTTCATTACGTTAAAGAAGGTTAACGAACTTAAATATGTTAAACTTATGATTTAAGTCATTTCAATATCGATTGCTAAATGTGTATATACAAGAAAATCGACTTTATGCATAAATATAAGATTACGGAATTCTTCTAAATGCACTGTCGTTTTGCGGCGATGGCTTTATATCAACTTCAATACGTTAAAGAAGGTTAATTAACTTAAATATGTTAAACTAATGATTTGAAGCATTTCGATATCGATTGCTAAATGCGTATATACAACAAAATCGGCTTTATACCTAAATATAAGATTACGGAATTCTTCTAAATGCACTGTCGTTATGCCTCCATGGCTCTATATCACTTTCATTACGGTAAAGAAGGTTAACTAACTTAAATATGTTAAACGAATGATTTGAAGCATTTCGATATCGATAGCTTAATGTGTATATACAAGAAAATCGACTTTATACCTAATATAAGATTACGGAATTCTTCTTAATGCACTGCCGTTAGGCCGCCATGGCTTTAAGCCAACTTCCGTTCTTTAAAGAAGGTTTATTAACTTAAATATGTCAAACTAATGATTTGAAGAATTTCGATATCGATTGCTAAGTGTGTATATACAAGAAAATCAACTTTATACATAAATATAAGACTACGGAATTCTTCTAAATGCACTGTCGTTATGCAGCCATGGCTTTATATCAACTTCAATACGTTAAAGAAGGTTAACTAACTTAAATATGTTAAACTAATGATTTGAAGCATTTCGATATCGCTTGCTAAATGTGTATATACAAGAAAATCGACTTTATACCTAATATAAGATAACGGAATTCTTCTACATGCACTGCCGTTATGCCGCCACAGCTTTATGCCAACTTCAGTTCGTTAAAGAAGGTTTATTAACCTAAATATGTTAAACTAATGAGTTGAAGCATCTCGATATCGATTGCTAAATATGTATATACAACAAAATCGACTTTATACCTAAATATAAGATAACGGAATTCTTCTAAATGCACTGCCGTTATGCCGCCATGGCTTTAAGCCAACTTCCGTTCGTTAAAGAAGGTTTATTAACTTAAATATGTTAAACTAATGATTTGAAGCATTTCGATATCGATTGCTAAACGTGTATATACAAGAAAATCAACTTTATACATAAATATAAGACTTAGGAATTCTTAAAATGTATTGTCGTTATGCTGCCATGGCCTTACATCAACTTCAATACGTTAAAGAAGGTTAATTAACTTAAATATGTTAATCTAATGATTTGAAGCATTTCGATATCGATTGCTACATGCGTATATACAACAAAATCGACTTTATACCTAAATATAAGATTACGGAATTCTTCTAAATGCACTGTCGTTATGCCGCCATTTCTTTATATCACCTTCATTACGTTAAAGAAGGTTAACTAACTTAAATATGTTAATCTAATGATTTGAAGGATTTCGATATCGATTGCTAAATGCGTATATACAACAAAATCGGCTTTATACCTAAATATAAGATTACGGAATTCTTCTAAATTCGATAGCTAAATGTGTATATACAAGAAAATCGACTTTATGCATAAATATAAGATTACGGAATTCTTCTAAATGCACTGTCGTTATGCCGCCATGGCTTTATATCACCTTCATTACGTTAAAGAAGGTTAACGAACTTAAATATGTTAAACTAATGATTTGAATCATTTCAATATCGATTGCTAAATGTGTATATACAAGAAAATCGACTTTATGCATAAATATAAGATTACGGAATTCTTCTAAATGCACTGTCGTTATGCCGCCATGGCTTTATATCACCTTCATTACGTTAAAGAAGGTTAACTAACTTAAATATGTTAAACGAATGATTTGAAGCATTTCGATACCGATTGCTAAATGTGTATATACAAGAAAATCGACTTTATACCTAATATAAGATTACGGAATTCTTCTAAATGCACTGCCGTTATACCGTTATGGCTTTACGTACACTTCAGTAGGAAAAATAAGGTTAATTAACTTAAATATGTTAAACTAATGATTTGAACCATCTCGATATCGATTGCTAATGTGTATATACAACAAAATCGACTTTACACCTAAATATAAGATTACGGAATTCTTCTAAATGCACTGTCGTTATGCCGCCATGGCTTTATATCAACTTCAATACGTTAAAGAAGGTTAACTAACATAAATATGTTAAACTAATGATTTAAAGCATTTCGATATCGATTGCTAAATGTGTAAGTACAACAAAATCGACTTTTTACCTAAATATAAGATTACGAAATTCTTCTAAATTCACTGCCGTTATGCCGCCATGGCTTTAAGCCAACTTCCGTTCATTAAATAAGGTTTATTAACTTAAATATGTTAAACTAATGATTTGAAGCATTTCGATATCGATAGCTAAATGTGTATATACAAGAAAATCGACTTTATACCTAATATAAGATTACGGAATTCTTCTAAATGCACTGCCGTTAGGCCGCCATGGCTTTAAGCCAACTTCCGTTCGTTAAAGAAGGTTTATTAACTTAAATATGTTAAACTAATGATTTGAAGAATTTCGATATCGATTGCTAAATGTGTATATACAAGAAAATCAACTTTATACATAAATATAAGACTACGGAATTCTTCCAAATGTATTGTCGTTATGCTGCCACGGCTTTACGTCAACTTCAATACGTTAAAGAAGGTTAATTAACTTAAATATGTTAAACTAATGATTTGAAGCATTTCGATATCGATTGCTAAATGCGTATATACAACAAAATCGGCTTTATACCTAAATATAAGATTACGGAATTCTTCTAAATGCACTGTCGTTATGCCTCCATGGCTCTATATCACTTTCATTACGGTAAAGAAGGTTAACTAACTTAAATATGTTAAACGAATGATTTGAAGCAT
The DNA here is from genome assembly GCA_027475135.1 of Bactrocera correcta. Taxonomy (NCBI): domain Eukaryota; kingdom Metazoa; phylum Arthropoda; class Insecta; order Diptera; family Tephritidae; genus Bactrocera; species Bactrocera correcta. The sequence continues at coordinate 13,793,530 of CM050324.1, forward strand.
TTCGATATCGATTGCTACATGCGTATATACAACAAAATCGGCTTTATACCTAAATATAAGATTACGGAATTCTTCTAAATGCACTGTCGTTATGCCGCCATGGCTTTATATCACCTTCATTACGTTAAAGAAGGTTAACTAACTTAAATATATTAATCTAATGATTTGAAGCATTTCGATATCGATTGCTACATGCGTATATGCAACAAAATCGGCTTTATACCTAAATATAAGATTACGGAATTCTTCTAAATGCACTGTCGTTATGCCGCCATGGCTTTATATCACCTTCATTACGTTAAAGAAGGTTAACTAACTTAAATATGTTAAACGAATGATTTGAAGCATTTCGATATCGATAGCTAAATGTGTATATACAACAAAATCGGCTTTATACCTAAATATAAGATTACGGAATTCTTCTAAATGCACTGTCGTTATGACGCCATGGCTTTATATCACCTTCATTACGTTAAAGAAGGTTAACTAACTTAAATATATTAATCTAATGATTTGAAGCATTTCGATATCGATTGCTACATGCGTATATGCAACAAAATCGGCTTTATACCTAAATATAAGATTACGGAATTCTTCTAAATGCACTGTCGTTATGCCGCCATGGCTTTATATCACCTTCATTACGTTAAAGAAGGTTAACTAACTTAAATATATTAATCTAATGATTTGAAGCATTTCGATATCGATTGCTACATGCGTATATGCAACAAAATCGGCTTTATACCTAAATATAAGATTACGGAATTCTTCTAAATGCACTGTCGTTATGCCGCCATGGCTTTATATCACCTTCATTACGTTAAAGAAGGTTAACTAACTTAAATATGTTAAACGAATGATTTGAAGCATTTCGATATCGATAGCTAAATGTGTATATACAACAAAATCGGCTTTATACCTAAATATAAGATTACGGAATTCTTCTAAATGCACTGTCGTTATGCCGCCATGGCTTTATATCATCTTCATTACGTTAAAGAAGGTTAACTAACTTAAATATATTAAAATAATGATTTGAAGCATTTCGATATCGATTGCTAAATGTGTGTGTACAACAAAATCGACGTTTTACCTAAATACAAGTTTACGAAATTCTTCTAAATTCACTGCCGTTATGCCGCAATGGCTTTAAGCCAACTTCCGTTCGTTAAAGAAGGTATATTAACTTAAATATGTTAAACTAATGATTTGAAGCATTTCGATATCGATAGCTAAATGTGTATATACAAATGCTTATTAGCTTAAATTTGTTAAACTAATTATTTGAAGCATTTCGATATCGATTGCTAAATTTGTATATACAAGAAAATCAACTTTATACATAAATAAAAGACTGCGGAATTCTTCCAAATGTATTGTCGTTATGCTGCCACGGCTTTACGTCAACTTCAATACGTTAAAGAAGGTTAATTAACTTAAATATGTTAATCTAATGATTTGAAGCATTTCGATATCGATTGCTACATGCGTATATACAACAAAATCGGCTTTATACCTAAATATAAGATTACGGAATTCTTCTAAATGCACTGTCGTTATGCCGCCATGGCTTTATATCACCTTCATTACGTTAAAGAAGGTTAACTAACTTAAATATGTTAATCTAATGATTTGAAGCATTTCGATATCGATTGCTAAATGCGTATATACAACAAAATCGGCTTTATACCTAAATATAAGATTACGGAATTCTTCTAAATGCACTGTCGTTATGCCGCCATGGCTCTATATCACTTTCATTACGGTAAAGAAGGTTAACTAACTTAAATATGTTAAACGAATGATTTGAAGCATTTCGATATCGATTGCTACATGCGTATATACAACAAAATCGGTTTTATACCTAAATATAAGATTACGGAATTCTTCTAAATGCACTGTCGTTATGCCGCCATGGCTTTATATCACCTTCATTACGTTAAAGAAGGTTAACTAACTTAAATATATTAATCTAATGATTTGAAGCATTTCGATATCGATTGCTACATGCGTATATGCAACAAAATCGGCTTTATACCTAAATATAAGATTACGGAATTCTTCTAAATGCACTGTCGTTATGCCGCCATGGCTTTATATCACCTTCATTACGTTAAAGAAGGTTAACTAACTTAAATATGTTAAACGAATGATTTGAAGCATTTCGATATCGATAGCTAAATGTGTATATACAACAAAATCGGCTTTATACCTAAATATAAGATTACGGAATTCTTCTAAATGCACTGTCGTTATGCCGCCATGGCTTTATATCACCTTCATTACGTTAAAGAAGGTTAACTAACTTAAATATATTAATCTAATGATTTGAAGCATTTCGATATCGATTGCTACATGCGTATATGCAACAAAATCGGCTTTATACCTAAATATAAGATTACGGAATTCTTCTAAATGCACTGTCGTTATGCCGCCATGGCTTTATATCACCTTCATTACGTTAAAGAAGGTTAACTAACTTAAATATATTAATCTAATGATTTGAACCATATCGATATCGATTGCTAATGTGTATATACAACAAAATCGACTTTATACCTAAATATAAGATTACGGAATTCTTCTAAATGCACTGTCGTTATGCCGCCATTTCTTTATATCACCTTCATTACGTTAAAGAAGGTTAACTAACTTAAATATGTTAATCTAATGATTTGAAGGATTTCGATATCGATTGCTAAATGCGTATATACAACAAAATCGGCTTTATACCTAAATATAAGATTACGGAATTCTTCTAAATTCGATAGCTAAATGTGTATATACAAGAAAATCGACTTTATGCATAAATATAAGATTACGGAATTCTTCTAAATGCACTGTCGTTATGCCGCCATGGCTTTATATCACCTTCATTACGTTAAAGAAGGTTAACGAACTTAAATATGTTAAACTAATGATTTGAATCATTTCAATATCGATTGCTAAATGTGTATATACAAGAAAATCGACTTTATGCATAAATATAAGATTACGGAATTCTTCTAAATGCACTGTCGTTATGCCGCCATGGCTTTATATCACCTTCATTACGTTAAAGAAGGTTAACTAACTTAAATATGTTAAACGAATGATTTGAAGCATTTCGATACCGATTGCTAAATGTGTATATACAAGAAAATCGACTTTATACCTAATATAAGATTACGGAATTCTTCTAAATGCACTGCCGTTATACCGTTATGGCTTTACGTACACTTCAGTAGGAAAAATAAGGTTAATTAACTTAAATATGTTAAACTAATGATTTGAACCATCTCGATATCGATTGCTAATGTGTATATACAACAAAATCGACTTTACACCTAAATATAAGATTACGGAATTCTTCTAAATGCACTGTCGTTATGCCGCCATGGCTTTATATCAACTTCAATACGTTAAAGAAGGTTAACTAACATAAATATGTTAAACTAATGATTTAAAGCATTTCGATATCGATTGCTAAATGTGTAAGTACAACAAAATCGACTTTTTACCTAAATATAAGATTACGAAATTCTTCTAAATTCACTGCCGTTATGCCGCCATGGCTTTAAGCCAACTTCCGTTCATTAAATAAGGTTTATTAACTTAAATATGTTAAACTAATGATTTGAAGCATTTCGATATCGATAGCTAAATGTGTATATACAAGAAAATCGACTTTATACCTAATATAAGATTACGGAATTCTTCTAAATGCACTGCCGTTAGGCCGCCATGGCTTTAAGCCAACTTCCGTTCGTTAAAGAAGGTTTATTAACTTAAATATGTTAAACTAATGATTTGAAGAATTTCGATATCGATTGCTAAATGTGTATATACAAGAAAATCAACTTTATACATAAATATAAGACTACGGAATTCTTCCAAATGTATTGTCGTTATGCTGCCACGGCTTTACGTCAACTTCAATACGTTAAAGAAGGTTAATTAACTTAAATATGTTAAACTAATGATTTGAAGCATTTCGATATCGATTGCTAAATGCGTATATACAACAAAATCGGCTTTATACCTAAATATAAGATTACGGAATTCTTCTAAATGCACTGTCGTTATGCCTCCATGGCTTATATCACTTTCATTACGGTTAAAGAAGGTTAACTAACTTAAATATGTTAAACGAATGATTTGAAGCATTTCGATATCGATTGCTACATGCGTATATACAACAAAATCGGCTTTATACCTAAATATAAGATTACGGAATTCTTCTAAATGCACTGTCGTTATGCCGCCATGGCTTTATATCACCTTCATTACGTTAAAGAAGGTTAACTAACTTAAATATATTAATCTAATGATTTGAAGCATTTCGATATCGATTGCTACATGCGTATATGCAACAAAATCGGCTTTATACCTAAATATAAGATTACGGAATTCTTCTAAATGCACTGTCGTTATGCCGCCATGGCTTTATATCACCTTCATTACGTTAAAGAAGGTTAACTAACTTAAATATGTTAAACGAATGATTTGAAGCATTTCGATATCGATAGCTAAATGTGTATATACAACAAAATCGGCTTTATACCTAAATATAAGATTACGGAATTCTTCTAAATGCACTGTCGTTATGACGCCATGGCTTTATATCACCTTCATTACGTTAAAGAAGGTTAACTAACTTAAATATATTAATCTAATGATTTGAAGCATTTCGATATCGATTGCTACATGCGTATATGCAACAAAATCGGCTTTATACCTAAATATAAGATTACGGAATTCTTCTAAATGCACTGCCGTTATGCCGCCATGGCTTTATATCACCTTCATTACGTTAAAGAAGGTTAACTAACTTAAATATGTTAAACGAATGATTTGAAGCATTTCGATATCGATAGCTAAATGTGTATATACAACAAAATCGGCTTTATACCTAAATATAAGATTACGGAATTCTTATAAATGCACTGTCGTTATGCCGCCATGGCTTTATATCAACTTCAATACGTTAAAGAAGGTTAACTAACTTAAATATGTTAAACTAATGATTTGAAGCATTTCGATATGGATTGCTAAATGTGTGTGTACAACAAAATCGACTTTTTACCTAAATATAAGATTACGAAATTCTTCTAAATTCACTGTCGTTATGCCGCCATGGCTTTAAGCCATTTTCCGTTCGTTAAAGAAGGTTTATTAACTTAAATATGTTAAACTAATGATTTGAAGCATTTCGATATCGATAGCTAAATGTGTATATACAAGAAAATCGACTTTACACCTAATATAAGATTACGGAATTCTTCTAAATGCACTGCGGTTATACCGTTATGGCTTTACGTACACTTCAGTTGGAAAAATAAGGTTAATTAACTTAAATATGTTAAACTAATGAGTTGAACCATCTCGATATCGATTGCTAATTGTGTATATACAACGAAATCGACTTTATACCTAAATAAAAGATTACGGAATTCTTCTAAATGCACTGACGTTATGCCGCCATGGCTTTATATCAACTTCAATACGTTAAAGAAGGTTAACTAACTTAAATATGTTAAACGAATGATTTGAAGAATTTCGATATCGATAGCTAAATATGTACATACAAGAAAATCGACTTTTTACCTAAATATAAGATTACGGAATTCTTCTAAATGCACTGCCGTTATACCGTTATGGCTTTAAGTACACTTCAGTTGAAAAAATAAGGTTAATTAACTTAAATATGTTAAACTAATGAGTTGAACCATCTCGATATCGATTGCTAATTGTGTATATACAACGAAATCGACTTTATACCTAAATAAAAGATTACGGAATTCTTCTAAATGCACTGACGTTGGGCCGCCATGGCTTTAAGCCAACTTCCGTTCGTTAAAGAAGGTTTATTAACTTAAATATGTTAAACTAATGATTTGAAGAATTTCGATATCGATTGTTAAATGTGTATATACAACAAAATCGGCTTTATACCTAAATATAAGATTACGGAATTCTTCTAAATGCACTGTCGTTATGCCTCCATGGCTCTATATCACTTTCATTACGGTTAAGATGGTTAACTAACTTAAATATGTTAAACGAATGATTTGAAGAATTTCGATATCGATAGCTAAATATGTACATACAAGAAAATCGACTTTTTACCTAAATATAAGATTACGGAATTCTTCTAAATGCACTGCCGTTATACCGTTATGGCTTTAAGTACACTTCAGTTGAAAAAATAAGGTTAATTAACTTAAATATGTTAAACTAATGAGTTGAACCATCTCGATATCGATTGCTAATTGTGTATATACAACGAAATCGACTTTATACCTAAATAAAAGATTACGGAATTCTTCTAAATGCACTGACGTTATGCCGCCATGGCTTTATATCAACTTCAATACGTTAAAGAAGGTTTACTAACTTAAATATGTTAAACTAATGATTTGAAGCATTTCGATATCGATAGCTAAATGAACAACAAAATCGACATTATACCTAAATATAAGTTTACGGAATTATTTCAAATGCACTGAAGTTATACCATTACGGCTTTAAGCCAACTTCCGTTCGTTAAAGAAGGTTTATTAGCTTAAATTTGTTAAAATAATTATTTGAAGCATTTCGATATCGATTGCTAAATGTGTATATACAAGAAAATCGACTTTATACCTAAATATAAGATTACGGAATTCTTCCAAATGTACTGTCGTTATGCCGCCATGGCTTTATATCAACTTCAATACGTTAAAGAAGGTTAATTAACTTAAATATGTTAAACTAATGATTTGAAGCATTTCGATACCGATTGCTAAATGTGTATATACAAGAAAATCGACTTTATACCTAATATAAGATTACGGAATTCTTCTAAATGCACTGCGGTTATACCGTTATGGCTTTACGTACACTTCAGTTGGAAAAATAAGGTTAATTAACTTAAATATGTTAAACTAATGAGTTGAACCATCTCGATATCGGTTGCTAAATGTGCATATACAACGAAATCGACTTTATACCTAAATAAAAGATTACGGAATTCTTCTAAATGCACTGTCGTTATGCCGCCATGGCTTTATATCAACTTCAATACGTTAAAGAAGGTTAACTAACTCAAATATGTTAAACTAATGATTTGAAGCATTTCGATATCGATTGCTAAATGTGTATGTACAACAAAATCGACTTTATACCTAATATAAGCTTACGGAATTCGTCTAAATGCACTGCCGTTGGGCCGCCATGGCTTTAAGCTAAATTCCGTTCGTTAAAGAAGGTTTATTAACTTAAATATGTTAAACTAATGATTTGAAGAATTTCGATATCGATTGCTAAATGTGTATGTACAACAAAATCGACTTTATACCTAATATAAGCTTACGGAATTCGTCTAAATGCACTGCCGGTTGGCCGCCATGGCTTTAAGCCAAATTCCGTTCGTTAAAGAAGGTTTATTAACTTAAATATGTTAAACTAATGATTTGAAGAATTTCCATATCGATTGCTAAATGTGTATATACAAGAAAATCAACTTTATACATAAATATAGGACTACGGAATTCTTCCAAATGTATTGTCGTTATGCTGCCATGGCTTTACGTCAACATCAATACGTTAAAGAAGGTTAATTAACTTAAATATGTTAAACTAATGATTTGAAGCATTTCGATATCGATTGCTAAATGCGTATATACAACAAAATCGGCTTTATACCTAAATATAAGATTACGGAATTCTTTTAAATGCACTGTCGTTAT
>CM050324.1:13802238-13827430 GCA_027475135.1 Bactrocera correcta
TAACATATTTAAGTTAGTAACCTTCTTTACCGTAATGAAGGTGATATAAAGCCATGGCGGCATAACGGCAGTGCATTTAGAAGAATTCCGTAATCTTATATTTATATATAATGTCGATTTTCTTGTATATACACATTTAGCAATCGACATCGAAAGGCTTCAAAATATTAGTTTAACATATTTAAATTCGTTAACCTTCTTTAACGTAATGAAGGTGATATAAAGCCATGGCGGCATAACGACAGTGCATTTAGAAGAATTCCGTAATCTTAAATTTAGGTATAAAGTCGCTTTTCTTGTATATACACATTTAGCAATCGATATCGAAATGCTTCAAATCATTAGTTTAACATATTTAAGTTAATAAACCTTCTTTAACGAACGGAAGTTGGCTTAAAGCCATTGCGGCATAACGGCAGTGCATTTAGAAGAATTCCCTAATCTTATATTTATGTATAAAGTCGATTTTCTTGTATATACACATTTAGCGATCGATATCGAAATGCCTCATATCATTCGTTTAACATATTTAAGTTCGTTAACCTTCTTTAACGTAATGAAGGTGATATAAAGCCATGGCGGCATAACGACAGTGCATTTAGAAGAATTCCGTAATCTTATATTTAGGTATAAAGTCGATTTTGTTGTACACACACATTTAGCAATCGATATCGTAATGCTTCAAATCATTAGTTTAACATATTTAAGTTAGTTAATCTTCTTTACCGTAATGATGGTGATATAAAGCCATGGCGGCATAACGACAGTGCATTTGGAAGAATTCCGTAAACTTATTTTTAGGTATAATGTCGATTTTCTTGTATTTACACATTTAGCTAACGATATCGAGATGCTTCAAATCATTAGTTTAAAATATTTAAGTTAATTAACCTTATTTTTCTTACTGAAGTTTACGTAAAGCCATAACGGTATAACACCAGTGCATTTGGAAGAAGTCCGTAATCTTATATTTAGGTATAAAGTCGATCTTGTTGTATATACTTTTTAGCAATCAATAACGAGATGGTTCAACTCATTGGTTTAACATATTTAAGTTAATAAACCTTCTTTAACGATCTGAAGTTGGCTTAAAGCCATGGCGGCATAACGGCAGTGCATTTAGAAGAATTTCGTTATCTTATATTTAGGTATAAAGTCGATTTTCTTGTATATACACATTTAGCAATCGATAACGAAATGCTTCAAATCATTAGTTTAACATATTTAAGTTAGTTAACCTTCTTTAACATATTGAAGTTGATGTAAAGCCATGGCGGCATAACGGCAGTGCATGAGAAGAATTCCGTAATCTTATATTTAGGTATAAAGTCGATTTTGTTGTATATACACATAAGCAATCGATATCGAGATGGTTCAACTCATTAGTTTAACATATTAAAGTTAATTAACCTTAATTTTCTTACTGAAGTGTACGTAAAGCCATAACGGTATAACGGCAGTGCATTTGGAAGAATTCCGTAATCTTATATTTAGGTTTAAAGTCGATTTTCTTGTATTTACACATTAAGCAATCGATATCGAAATACTTCAAATCATTAGTTTAACATATTTAAGTTAGTTAACCTTCCTTAACGTAATGAAGGTGATATAAAGCCATGGCGGCATTACGGCAGTGCAGGTAGAAGAATTCCGTAATCTTATATTTAGGTATAAAGTCGATTTTCTTGTATATACACATTAAGCTATCGATATCGAAATGCTTCAAATCATTAGTTTAACATATTAAGTTAATAAACGCTTTTTAGCTTACTGAAGTCTACGTGAAGCCTTAACGGTATAACGGCAGTGCATTTAGAAGAATTCCGTAATGTTTTAATTTTATATTTAGGTATAAAGTCGATTTTCTTGTATTTACACATTTAGCAATATATATTGAAATGCATCAAAAAACTGGTTAAGCATATTTAAGTTAATTAACCTTCCTTATCTTAACGAAGTTTACATAAAGCCACAGCGGCATAACGGCAGTATATTTATATGAATTCCGTTATCTTATGTTTAGGTATAGAGTCGATTATGTTGTACATACACATTTAGCAATCGATATCGAAAATCTTCAAATCATTAGTTTAACATATTTAAGTTAGTTAACCTTCTTTAACGTAATGAAGGTGATATAAAGCCATGGCGGCATAACGACAGTGCATCTAGAAGAATTCCGTAATCTTATTTTTAGGTATAAAGTCGATTTTATTGTGTATACGCATTTAGCAATCGATATCGAAATGCTTCAAATCATTAGTTTAACATATTTAAGTTAATTAACCTTCTTTAACGTATTGAAGTTGATATAAAGCCATGGCGGCATAACGACAGTACATTTGGAAGAATTCCGCAGTCTTATATTTAGGTATAAAGTCAATTTTCTTGTATATAAACATTTACCAATCGATATCGAAATGCTTCACATCATTCGTTTAACATATTTAAGTTAATAAACCTTCTTTAACGATCTGAAGTTGGCATATAGCCATGGCGGCATAACGGCAGTGCATGTAGAAGGATTCCGTAAACTTATATTTAGGTATAAATTCGATTTTCTTGTATATACACATTTAGCTGTCGATATCGAAATGCATCAAATAACTGGTTTAGCATATTTAAGTTAATTAACCTTATTTAACGAACAAAAGTTGGCCTAAAGCCATGGCGGCATAACGGCAGTGCATTTAGAAGAATTCCGTAATCTTATATTTGTGTATAAAGTCGATTTTCTTGTATATACACATTTAGCTGTCGATATCGAAATGCATCAAATAACTGGTTTAGCATATTTAAGTTAATTAACCTTCTTTATCTTACTGAAGTTTACATAAAGCATTAACGGCATAACGGCAGTATATTTATATGAATTCCGTTATCTTAAATTTAGGTATAAAGTCGACTTTGTTGTACATACACATTTAGCAATCGATATCGAAATGCTTCAAATCATTAGTTTAACATATTTAAGTTAATAAACCTTCTTTAACGAACGGAAGTTGCATAAAGCCATGGCGACATAACGACAATACATTTGGAAGAATTCCGTAGTCTTATATTTATGTATAAAGTCGATTTTCTTGTATATACACATTTAGCTATCGATATTGAAATGCTTCAAATCATTAGTTTAACATATTAAGTTAATAAACGCTTTTTAGCTTACTGAAGTCTACATAAAGCCCTAACAGTATAACGGCAGTGCATTTAGAAGAATTCCGTAATGTTATAATTTTATATTTAGGTATAAAGTCGATTTTCTTGTATTTACACATTTAGCAATATATATTGAAATGCTTCAAAAAACTGGTTAAGCATATTTAAGTTAATTAACCTTCCTTATCTTAACGAAGTTTACATAAAGCCACAGCGGCATAACGGCAGTATATTTATATGAATTCCGTTATCTTATGTTTAGGTATAGAGTCGATTATGTTGTACATACACATTTAGCAATCGATATCGAAAATCTTCAAATCATTAGTTTAATATATTTAAGTTAGTTAACCTTCTTTAACGTAATGAAGGTGATATAAAGCCATGGCGGCATAACGACAGTGCATCTAGAAGAATTCCGTAATCTTATTTTTAGGTATAAAGTCGATTTTATTATGTATACGCATTTAGCAATCGATATCGAAATGCTTCAAATCATTAGTTTAACATATTTAAGTTAATTAACCTTCTTTAACGTATTGAAGTTGATATAAAGCCATGGCGGCATAACGACAGTACATTTGGAAGAATTCCGCAGTCTTATATTTAGGTATAAAGTCAATTTTCTTGTATATAAACATTTACCAATCGATATCGAAATGCTTCACATCATTCGTTTAACATATTTAAGTTAATAAACCTTCTTTAACGATCTGAAGTTGGCATATAGCCATGGCGGCATAACGGCAGTGCATGTAGAAGGATTCCGTAATCTTATATTTAGGTATAAATTCGATTTTCTTGTATATACACATTTAGCTATCGATATCGAAATGCTTCAAATCATTCGTTTAACATATTTATGTTAATAAACCTTCTTTAACGATCTGATGTTGGCATATAGCCATGGCGGAAGAATTCCGTAGTCTTATATTTAGGTATAAAGTCGATTTTCTTGTATTTACACATTTAGCAATATATATCGAAATGCTTCAGAAAACTGGTTTAGCATATTTAAGTTAATTAACCTTCTTTATCTTAGTGAAGTTTACATAAAGCCATAACGGCATAACGGCAGTATATTTATATGAATTCCGTTATCTTATATTTAGGTATAAAGTCGATTTTCTTGTATATACTCATTTAGCAATCGATATCGAAATGCTTCAAATCATTAGTTTAACATATTTAAGTTCGTTAACCTTCTTTAACGTAATGGAGGTGATATAAAGCCATGGCGGCATAACGACAGTGCATTTAAAAGAATTCCGTAATCTTATATTTATGTATAAAGTCGATTTTCTTGAATATACACATTTAGCAATCGATATCGAAATGCTTCAAATCATTCGTTTAACATATTTAAGTTCGTTAACCTTCTTTAACGTAATGAAGGTGATATAAAGCCATGGCGGCATAACGACAGTGCATTTAGAAGAATTCCGTAATCTTATATTTATGTATAAAGTCGATTTTCTTGTATATACACATTAAGCAATCGATATCGAAATACTTCAAATCATTAGTTTAACATATTTAAGTCCGTTAACCTTCTTTAACGTAATGTAGGTGATATAAAGCCATGGCGGCATAACGACAGTGCATTTAAAAGAATTCCGTTATCTTATATTTATGTATAAAGTCGATTTTCTTGAATATACACATTTAGCAATCGATATCGAAATGCTTCAAATCATTCGTTTAACATATTTAAGTTCGTTAACCTTCTTTAACGTAATGGAGGTGATATAAAGCCATGGCGGCATAACGACAGTGCATTTAAAAGAATTCCGTAATCTTATATTTATGTATAAAGTCGATTTTCTTGAATATACACATTTAGCAATCGATATCGAAATGCTTCAAATCATTCGTTTAACATATTTAAGTTCGTTAACCTTCTTTAACGTAATGAAGGTGATATAAAGCCATGGCGGCATAACGACAGTGCATTTAGAAGAATTCCGTAATCTTATATTTATGTATAAAGTCGATTTTCTTGTATATACACATTAAGCAATCGATATCGAAATACTTCAAATCATTAGTTTAACATATTTAAGTCCGTTAACCTTCTTTAACGTAATGTAGGTGATATAAAGCCATGGCGGCATAACGACAGTGCATTTAAAAGAATTCCGTTATCTTATATTTATGTATAAAGTCGATTTTCTTGAATATACACATTTAGCAATCGATATCGAAATGCTTCAAATCATTCGTTTAACATATTTAAGTTCGTTAACCTTCTTTAACGTAATGAAGGTGATATAAAGCCATGGCGGCATAACGACAGTGCATTTAGAAGAATTCCGTAATCTTATATTTATGTATAAAGTCGATTTTCTTGTATATACACATTTAGCAATCGATATCGAAATGCTTCAAATCATTAGTTTAACATATTTAAGTTCGTTAACCTTCTTTAACGTAATGGAGGTGATATAAAACCATGGCGGCATAACGACAGTGCATTTAGAAGAATTCCGTAATCTTATATTTATGTATAAAGTCGATTTTGTTGTATATACGCATCTAGCAATCGATATCGAAATGCTTCAAATCATTAGTTTAACATATTTAAGTTAATTAACCTTCTTTAACGTATTGAAGTTGATATAAAGAAATGGCGGCATAACGACAGTGCATTTAGAAGAATTTCGTAATCTTATATTTAGGTATATATTCGATTTTGTTGTATATACACATTAGCAATCGATATCGAGATGGTTCAACTCATTTGTTTAACATATTTAAGTTAATTAACCTTATTTTTCCTACGGAAGTGTACGTAAAGCCATAAGGGTATAACGGCAGTGCATTTGGAAGAATTCCGTAATCTTATATTTATGTATAATGTCGATTTTGTTGTACATACACATTTAGCAATCGATATCGAAATGCTTCAAATCATTAGTTTAACATATTTAAGTTAGTTAACTTTCTTTAACGTATTGAAGTTGGCATAAAACTATGGCGGGATAACGGCAGTGCATGTATGTAGAAGAATTCCGTTATCCTATATTTAGGTATAAAGTCGATTTTCTTGTATTTACACATTTAGCAATCGATATCGAAATGCATCAAATAACTGGTTTAGCATATTTAAGTTAATTAACCTTCTTTATCTTACTGAAGTTTACATAAAGCAATAACGGCATAACGGCAGTATATTTGTACGAATTCCGTTATCTTATATTTAGGTATAAAGTCGAGTTTGTTGTACATACACATTTAGCAATCGATACTGAAATGCTTTAAATCATTAGTTTAACATATTTAAGTTAGTAACCTTCTTTACCGTAATGAAGGTGATATAAAGCCATGGCGGCATAACGGCAGTGCATTTAGAAGAATTCCGTAATCTTATATTTATATATAATGTCGATTTTCTTGTATATACACATTTAGCAATCGATATCGAAAGGCTTCAAAATATTAGTTTAACATATTTAAGTTCGTTAACCTTCTTTAACGTAATGAAGGTGATATAAAGCCATGGCGGCATAACGACAGTGCATTTAGAAGAATTCCGTAATCTTAAATTTAGGTATAAAGTCGCTTTTCTTGTATATACACATTTAGCAATCGATATCGAAATGCTTCAAATCATTAGTTTAACATATTTAAGTTAATAAACCTTCTTTAACGAACGGAAGTTGGCTTAAAGCCATTGCGGCATAACGGCAGTGCATTTAGAAGAATTCCCTAATCTTATATTTATGTATAAAGTCGATTTTCTTGTATATACACATTTAGCGATCGATATCGAAATGCCTCATATCATTCGTTTAACATATTTAAGTTCGTTAACCTTCTTTAACGTAATGAAGGTGATATAAAGCCATGGCGGCATAACGACAGTGCATTTAGAAGAATTCCGTAATCTTATATTTAGGTATAAAGTCGATTTTGTTGTACACACACATTTAGCAATCGATATCGTAATGCTTCAAATCATTAGTTTAACATATTTAAGTTAGTTAATCTTCTTTACCGTAATGATGGTGATATAAAGCCATGGCGGCATAACGACAGTGCATTTGGAAGAATTCCGTAAACTTATTTTTAGGTATAATGTCGATTTTCTTGTATTTACACATTTAGCTAACGATATCGAGATGCTTCAAATCATTAGTTTAAAATATTTAAGTTAATTAACCTTATTTTTCTTACTGAAGTTTACGTAAAGCCATAACGGTATAACACCAGTGCATTTGGAAGAAGTCCGTAATCTTATATTTAGGTATAAAGTCGATCTTGTTGTATATACTTTTTAGCAATCAATAACGAGATGGTTCAACTCATTGGTTTAACATATTTAAGTTAATAAACCTTCTTTAACGATCTGAAGTTGGCTTAAAGCCATGGCGGCATAACGGCAGTGCATTTAGAAGAATTTCGTTATCTTATATTTAGGTATAAAGTCGATTTTCTTGTATATACACATTTAGCAATCGATAACGAAATGCTTCTAATCATTAGTTTAACATATTTAAGTTAGTTAACCTTCTTTAACATATTGAAGTTGATGTAAAGCCATGGCGGCATAACGGCAGTGCATGAGAAGAATTCCGTAATCTTATATTTAGGTATAAAGTCGATTTTGTTGTATATACACATAAGCAATCGATATCGAGATGGTTCAACTCATTAGTTTAACATATTAAAGTTAATTAACCTTAATTTTCTTACTGAAGTGTACGTAAAGCCATAACGGTATAACGGCAGTGCATTTGGAAGAATTCCGTAATCTTATATTTAGGTTTAAAGTCGATTTTCTTGTATTTACACATTAAGCAATCGATATCGAGATGGTTCAACTCATTAGTTTAACATATTTAAGTTAATTAACCTTAATTTTCTTACTGAAGTGTACGTAAAGCCATAACGGTATAACGGCAGTGCATTTAGAAGAATTCCGTAATCTTATATTAGGTACAAAGTCGATTTTCTTGTATATACACATTTAACTATCGATATCGAAATGCTTCAAATCATTAGTTTAACATATTTAAGTTAATTAACCTTCTTTAACGTATTGAAAATGATATAAAGCCATGGCGGCATAACGCCAGTGCATTTGGAAGAATTCCGTAATCTTATATTAGGTAAAAAGTCGATTTTCTCGTAAATACACATTTAGCTATCGATATCGAAATGCTTCAAATCAGTCGTTTAACATATTTAAGTTAATAAACCTTCTTTAACGAACTGAAGTTGGCAAAAAGCTATGGCGGCATAACGGCAGTGCATGTAGAAGAATTCCGTTATCTTTTATTTAGGTATAAAGTCGATTTTCTTGTATTTACACATTTAGCAAGCGATATCGAAATGCATCAAATAACTGGTTTAGCATATTTAAGTTAATTAACCTTCTTTAACGTAATGAAGGTGATATAAAGCCATGGCGGCATAACGACAGTGCATTTAGAAGAATTCCGTAATATTATATTTATGTATAAAGTCGATTTTCTTGTATATACACATTTAGCAATCGATATCGAAATGCTTCAAATCATTAGTTTAACATATTTAAGTTAATTAACCTTCTTTATCTTACTGAAGTTTATATAAAGCCAAAACGGTATAACGGCAGTGCATTTGGAAGAATTCCGTAATCTTATATTTAGGTAAAAAGTCGATTTTCTTGTATGTACACATTTAGCTATCGATATCGAAATGCTTCAAATCATTCGTTTAACATATTTAAGTTAGTTAACCTTCTTTACCGTAATGAAAGTGATATAGAGCCATGGAGGCATAACGACAGTGCATTTAGAAGAATTCCGTAATCTTATATTTAGGTATAAAGCCGATTTTGTTGTATATACACATTTAGCAATCGATATCGAAATGCTTTAAATCATTAGTTTAACATATTTAAGTTAATTAACCTTCTTTATCCTACTGAAGTTTACATAAAGCCAAAACGGTATAACGGCAGTGCATTTGGAAGAATTCCGTAATCTTATATTTACGTATAAAGTCGATTTTCTTGTATATACACATTTAGCGTTCGATATCGAAATGCTTCAAATCATTCGTTTAACATATTTAAGTTAGTTAACCTTCTTTAACGTAATGAAGTTGATGTTTAAATGAGTTAAGCATCCACCCCTTCTACCCGGTAAAGCTGGTCCATCCTAATGAAACAGCGCATTTCACCACAGGATGCCACTAAAATACAACTCACCACACACCAACTCACTCATCAAAAAGGATGGACAAGGAGAAAGCAGAGACTTTTTCACTTCGTTACACACAATTCGTCCTAAACAATTCGCAAGTCAACTTTCGTCTCGGACTCTTCGCTACCAACTTTCGATTGACAACAATTCTGCGCGCTGACTTTTTTCGCACATCAACCTTTGCATAAACCTAAAACATTTTCTAATATCCTGATCCGCGAAAAACTCGATCGCCAACACCATCGGATCATCGCATGCGTCATTAGAGTCTCGCCGATATTTAGTTACTTAACTTTATAGAATATTTGGTAACTGTGTAAAATATCAATTTATTCTTATAAATAAAATTGTTACCTATTCCTTTTAACTAAAGCAATAAAATGCGTATTAATTGTAAATTAATAATGGTATTTTAAACATGGTCCTTCGAGCCTTAACGAAAGGCACCTTCGGTTTGACACAGTCAAATTAAAAACAATAAAAATTAACATAAATTAATATAATAACAATAATAACCAAATTTGGTGGCAAAAAATAAACAAAGTGCGAGAACATAATGCAGTGACACACAAAAACAAACAACCATATGTGCTTACATACAACATAAGTATATGTATATACAAACAAACAACAACATAAAAGGGTGCAGTGCAAAAACAAAAAAAAAATAGTGCAGTGACCCAACCATAACAAAAATAAAAATAAATTACATGAAAAATCAAAATATACAAAACAGTCAACAAGTACAACAAAAAACAGACAGAACCTAAAAACGAAATATAATTCCGGCGCGAAATCTAAAACTTCAATAAAACAATAAAATTCAACAAAAATATACAAAAACAAACAATCGGGCGCGAACAATTATAACAAATATACAAATACCAGCCAAAAAAGTATCCAGAGTTCTTCATTTCCCCACTCTCATCGCCCGATCGGAATATACACACAGCAACACAGCAGCACAAGGTGGTAGTCAGCTGGAGCACAAGACGGGGAACAAAGCAAAAAGAGACGATCGGGCAACATATGTACATATATACACCCTACAAATCATGCAATACCGAGAACACAGTGAGCGTATTATGTCCTTTATTTATTTAATATACATATGCTAAAATTTACCAAACACGGTAAAAGCCGAAATACCGTTTCGAGTAATATAGATATTTCAAAATATACGTACATATGTATGTATATAAAAATATAGAAGCTTACCTTTTCGTGCTATAAGCATACAAAATTACCAAAAATTAAGAAAAATTAAATTGTCTTTCCGAAAAGAACTAAACGGAACGGTTAAGTAAAACTCACAAACTACGATTGTTGCAACGAATACAAAAAAAATTATTTTCACTAAATACACATAAGTTTGTGACACAACCGTACAAAAACAGGGGTATACACAAAATTACGTACTTATAACAGAAATATTAGAACATATAATTATTTACATACGTACATATATATAATAGTGCATACGGAAAAAATTTTACCTAATCCGTTTTAGCACTCTCTTTTCGTCGTGCAAATATATTGCCAAACAATAACAACCAAAATTAACACATAAAGATTAGTACACAAATATTCAAAGTCCACATTGGCAATTATCCGGCAATACCTCTTGTTCTTTGGCAAACAAAAACAAGCAGGATTGCGTACAAAAAGCGAATTGATCTCTCTAACGAGCTCTCAATTGCTTAAGAACAAAAACAAACCGAACAGAATTACAAAACATTACAGCATATTGTTTGCTCATATACATTAGCACAAACAATTTGTGCATATTAATCAAAAAAAGCGAATTGATCTCTCTAACGAGCTCTCAATTGCTTCAGAATATAAGAAAAAGCATAATCCTAAGCACACTAACAATTCGTGCATACTTAGGCACAAGGCGAATTGATCTCTATAACGAGCTCTCAATCGCACAAAGCATAAGTACATACATAAATATGTATATACAAGTCCGAGTATTAGGGTGTACCTAAATACAAAATTTCGGACATAAAATATTTTAACGTATAAAAAAGGCGGTTTAAAAGTAGTTAAAAATTAAAAATAAAATATAAATAAAAATAATATTGCAATAACATTGCAAATAAATAAAAAACGATATTAATTAAGAGTACGCTTTTTACAGATATAATCTAAAACAAAAAAACACTCTTCAAAAGAGTATTCAATTTATTATACTTTATCGCTTCTATTAGAATATCATAAATCAGTTTACACTGAGAAAATCTTTAACAGTATTTTAATATACAAATATACAATATAATAAAAATGGTTAATAACGAAAAAAATCGTAATATACCTGTAGCAGCTTTACGCTCAAAACAGGCTAGTAAATTCATTTCAGAAAGTGACAGTTTAACAAGATACTGCACTAGATTTGCCTCTTCACCGATTCACGAAAACTCGGAATCGTTACTAGAAATCAAAATTATAAATCTTAATAATTTTTGGACACGACTCCAAGCGGCTCATGATGCCATAGTAGAATCTGAAGATTCAGATCTACCTCAAAATTTTAAATCATCCGCTTACGATATTTACGAAAACTGCTTGGACCAATATGAGGAAACAAAAGCTATGATCTCCGATCAATTAAAGCTAATTAAAGCAATTGCCCCTACTCTCCACAGTAGAGGAGAGCTGCCACAAATGGACAGTCACGAGGCAAGTTCAGGCATCCACCTCGAGTTGCCCGCATGTGACACAGAAGCATTTTAAGGAGGTTATGAAGAATGGCAGTCCTTCCGGGACATGTTTACAGCCGTTTACATCAACCATCCACAACTATCAAAGGCACAAAAACTGTATCACCTCCGATACAAAACAAAAGGTCAAGCAGGCGAAATAGTTAAACAGTTCGCATTAAATGACGACAATTTCAATTTGGCTTCGGAAGCTCTAAAAGCTAGATTTGAAAATGAAAGAATACTGGTCGATAAACAAGTAACGACACTAATGAACTTGCCAAAAATTAAGAAAGGAACAAGTGTAGAATTCATCAAACTAGAATCCACTGTTTCAAATTGTTTGTCAATTCTATCGACACTAAATATTCCCACAGACAGCTGGGATCCTATTCTGGTAAACATTTGCACCGCCGCATTACCAGAAAAGTCGTTACTTCTATGGGAGCAATCGCTCTCATCACGGAAAAAGTGCCCAACGTGGCACCAAATGAAAGATTTTCTCACCACCCAATATGAAATTGCGGAAAGGTTAGAAGAAAAAATAATCAAAACTAAGAACAAACACGACCAAAATAGAAGCTTAAATAGACCCCAAGCTAGAAGCAAAACAAAATCAAACAGAATTTCTCACAAAACACAATCGTTCACATCCGAACAGAAAAAACATACGTCATGCGAACTATGTAAAAGAGGGCATAAACTTACATCTTGCGAGAAGTTTAAAAAATTAAACACTAACGAAAGGAAAACTTTGTCGGATCAAAAAGACTCTGTACAAACTGCTTGTCCTATACACACAATCTTAAACATTGCAAAAGCAAATTTAACTGCTCATATTGTCACAAAAGACATCATACAATGCTTCATTACAGCACATATCCCATCTCACCTCAAAGGAGCGCATATACAAATAATTACAGTTTAAATACAAAAGCAAATCCCGAAAGCCAAAATACTAAAAATTGCCAAGAGACACCATGTTGCTCAAAGGCACAAAAAGTTCAAACGCTGAACAGCGAACCACAAGGTGGACTAGTTACTGAACCAGTTACCACCATACCAACTCAAGTTGAGAACAAAAACCTTAATTCACAATTAAGTAAATCGCAAAAGTTAAAGAAAGTTCCATTAAGAAACAAAACTATAAAAGATCGGTATTGTGAGCACTTCTCTAAAGCCACAACTACTCGATCAAATAATGGCCGGTACGTCGTACGACTACCACTAGAGCCACAATATTCCAACACTCCACAAATTGGTATAAAAAATAAAGTTCGAGTTACCTCTGACAGTCCCTATATTAAAAGGACATACTACTTTTCGGCCCCGCAGGATGGCTTTCGCCAATAATGGAAAAACAAAAAAAAATCTGAACAAATCCTAGAGCGGTGGCACACTACCACTTGTAAAATTAGTGCATACGCATTTAAATATTACCTACAATAAAATTTTCCAAAAAGTTGAATAATATTCACTACATAAGCGTTCCTCATAATGGTAGTTGGAGAGAATCTGTTGTACATCTTGAACATCCCACTTAAAAAATTATAATTCTAAATGAAGCCGTTCGCAATTACCGGCTACTCTCTCGCAAGATCCCTCTAATTTCATAGTCCTAAATTTAGGGCTACGGAGTACCCATTCTGGCCACATCTGAGCCAGGCGTGGAGTTACTATCCTTAATAAGCCGATAACATAGAAAAGGCAAATAATAAACAACCGGTATTCCATACCGATGAAATATGAAATTTTAAATAACCGCCAATGAAATGAATGAATAAAAGCAAAACAACGCATATCCTTGTTTGTCATAATAATGAAGCGTCAACAAAAAAACCCAAAAACAAATAAACATGGAAAATAAAGTTGCTCCTAAATACCTGCACGCAAATTCAAATACATGTGTCATGTTTAAATCAAAATCCGGTCTATGCACACCTGGCTAAATGTGAGTATATTACAACTCTATCATCAAATACTTCTGCTGTCAGAATGTATTCTGCGCCTCGGCTACTCCACCAGCAGTACGCTAAAATATAGACAACAACGTACATATTCATGTAATACTAGGCAAAATGTTTGCCTAGGGGGCCCAGGATGTTTAAATGAGTTAAGCATCCACCCCTTCTACCCGGTAAAACTGGTCCATCCTAATGAAACAGCGCATTTCACCACAGGATGCCACTAAAATACAACTCACCACACACCAACTCACTCATCAAAAAGGATGGACAAGGAGAAAGCAGAGACTTTTTCACTTCGTTACACACAATTCGTCCTAAACAATTCGCAAGTCAGCTTTCGTCTCGGACTCTTCGCTACCAACTTTCGATTGACAACAATTCTGCGCGCTGACTTTTTTCGCACATCAACCTTCGCATAAACCTAAAACATTTTCTAATATCCTGATCCGCGAAAAACTCGATCGCCAACACCATCGGATCATCGCATGCGTCATTAGAGTCTCGCCGATATTTAGTTACTTAACTTTATAGAATATTTGGTAACTGTGTAAAATATCAATTTATTCTTATAAATAAAATTGTTACCTATTCCTTTTAACTAAAGCAATAAAATGCGTATTAATTGTAAATTAAAATTGGTATTTTAAGCAGTTGATATAGAGCCATGGCGGCATAACGACAGTCCATTTAGAAGAATCTTATATTTAGGTATGAAGCCGATTTTGTTGTACATACACATTTAGCTTTCGATATCGAAATGCTTCAAATCATTCGTTTAACATATTTAAGTTAGTAAACCTTCTTTAACGTAATGAAGGTGATATAGAGCCATGGCAGCATAACGACAGTACATTTGGAAGAATTCCGTAATCTTATATTTAGGTATAAAGTCGATTTTCTTGTATATACACATTTAGCAATCGATAACGAAATGCTGCAAATCACTAGTTTAACATATTTAAGTTAGTTAACCTTCTTTAACGTAATGAAGGTGATATAGAGCCATGGCGGCATAACGACAGTGCATTTAGAAGAATTCCGTAATCTTATATTTAGGTATGAAGTCGATTTTGTTGTACATACACATTTAGCAATCGATATCGAAATGCTTCAAATCATTAGTTTAACATATTTAAGTTAGTTAACTTTCTTTAACGTATTGAAGTTGGCATAAAACTATGGCGGGATAACGGCAGTGCATGTAGAAGAAGTCCGTTATCTTATATTTAGGTATAAAGTCGATTTTCTTGTCTATACACATTTAGCAATCGATATCGAAATGCATCAAATAACTGGTTTAGCATATTTAAGTTAATTAACCTTCTTTATCTTACTGAAGTTTACATAAAGCATTAAGGGCATAAGGGCAGTATATTTATATAAATTCCGTTATCTTATATTTAGGTATAAAGTCGATTTTGTTGTACATACACATTTAGCAATCGATATCGAAATGCTTCAAATCATTAGTTTAACATATTTAAGTTAGTTAACCTTCTTTACCGTAATGAAGGTGATATAAAGCCATGGCGGCATAACGACAGTGCATTTAGAAGAATTCCGTAATCTCATATTTAGGTGTAAAGTCGATTTTGTTGTATATACGCATCTAGCAATCGATATCGAAATGCTTCAAATCATTAGTTTAACATATTTAAGTTAATTAACCTTCTTTAACGTATTGAAGTTGATGTAAAGCCATGGCAGCAAAACGACAATACATTTGTAAGAATTCCGCAGTCTTATATTTATGTATAAAAATGATTTTCTTGTATATACACATTTAGCAATCGATATCGAAATGCTTCAAATCATTAGTTTAACATATTTAAGTTAATAAACCTTCTTAAACGAACGGAAGTTGGCTTAAAGCCATGGCGGCAAAACGGCAGTGCATTTAGAAGAATTCCGTAATCTTGTTTTAGGTATAATGTCGATTTTCTTGTATATACACATTTAGCTATCGATATCGAAATGCTTCAAATACCTGGTTTAACATATTTAAGTTAATAAACCTTCTTTAACGAACGGAAGTTGGCTTAAAGCCATGGCGGCATAACGGCAGTGCATTTAGAAGAATTCCGTAATCTTATATTTAGGTAAAAAGTCGATTTTGTTGTACATACACATTTAGCAATCGATATCGAAATGCTTCAAATCATTAGTTTAACATATTTAAGTTAGTTAACCTTCTTTAACGTATTGAAGTTGATATAAAGAAATGGCGGCATAACGACAGTGCATTTAGAAGAATTTCGTAATCTTATATTTAGGTATAAAGTCGATTTTGTTGTATATCCACATTAGCAATCGATATCGAGATGGTTCAACTCATTAGTTTAACATATTTAAGTTAATTAACCTTATTTTTCCTACGGAAGTGTAAGTAAAGCCATAACGGTATAACGGCAGTGCATTTGGAAGAATTCCGTAACCTTATATTTAGGTATAAAGTCGGTTTTCTTTTATATACACATTTAGATATCGATATCGAAATGATTCAAATCATTCGTTTAACATATTTAAGTTAGTTAACCTTCTTTAACGTAATGAAGGTGATATAAAGCCATGGCGGCATAACGACAGTGCATGAAGAAGAATTCCGTAATCTTATATTTAGGTATAAAGTTTCTTGTATATACACATTTAGCAATCGATAACGAAATGCTTGAAACCACTAGTTTAACATATTTAAGTTAAGTAGCCTTCTTTAACGTAATGAAGGTGACATAAAGCCATGGCGGCATCACGACAGTACATTTGGAAGAATTCCGTAATCTTATGTTTAGGTATAAAGTCGATTTCCTTTTATATACGCATTAAGCAATCGATATCGAAATGCTTCAAATAACTGGTAACTTGTACATACACATTTAGCAAGCGATAGCGAAATGCTTCAAATCATTAGTTTAACAAATTAAAGTTAATTAACCTTCTTTAACGTATTGAAGTTTATATAAAGCCATGGCGGCAAAACGACAGTACATTTGGAAGAATTCCATAATCTTATATCTAGGTATAAAGTCGATTTTCTTTTATATACGCATTAAGCAATCGATATCGAAATGCTTCAAATAACTGGTAACTTGTATATACACATTTAGCAATCGATAACGAAATGCTTCAAATCACTAGTTTAACATATTTTAGTTAAGTAGCCTTCTTTAACGTAAGGAAGGTGACATAAAGCCATGGCGGCATAACGACAGTACATTTAGAAGAATTCCGTAAACTTTTATTTAGGTATAAAGTCGATTTTCTTGTATATACACATTTAGCTTTCGATATCGAAATGCTTCAAATCATTCGTTTAACATATTTAAGTTAGTTAACCTTCTTTAACGTAATGAAGGTGATATAGAGCCATGGCGGCATAACGACAGTACATTTGGAAGAATTCCGTAATCTTATATTTAGGTATAAAGTCGATTTTCTTGTATATACACATTTAGCAATCGATAACGAAATGCTGCAAATCACTAGTTTAACATATTTAAGTTAGTTAACCTTCTTTAACGTAATGAAGATGATATAGAGCCATGGCGGCATAACGACAGTGCATTTAGAAGAATTCCGTAATCTTATATTTAGGTATGAAGTCGATTTTGTTGTACATACACATTTAGCAATCGATATCGAAATGCTTCAAATCATTAGTTTAACATATTTAAGTTAGTTAACCTTCTTTAACGTATTGAAGTTGGCATAAAACTATGGCGGGATAACGGCAGTGCATGTAGAAGAATTCCGTTATCTTATATTTAGGTATAAAGTCGATTTTCTTGTATTTACACATTTAGCAATCGATATCGAAATGCATCAAATAACTGGTTTAGCATATTTAAGTTAATTAACCTTCTTTATCTTACTGAAGTTTACATAAAGCAATAACGGCATAACGGCAGTATATTTGTATGAATTCCGTTATCTTATATTTAGGTATAAAGACGATTTTGTTGTACATACACATTTAGCAATCGATATTGAAATGCTTTAAATCATTAGTTTAACATATTTAAGTTAGTAACCTTCTTTACCGTAATGAAGGTGATATAAAGCCATGGCGGCATATCGGCAGTGCATTTAGAAGAATTCTGTAATCTTATACTTATGTATAATGTCGATTTTCTTGTCTATACACATTTAGCAATCGATATCGAAAGGCTTCAAATCATTAGTTTAACATATTTAAGTTCGTTAACCTTCTTTAACGTAATGAAGGTGATATAAAGCCATGGCTGCATAACGACAGTGCATTTAGAAGAATTCCGTAATCTTATATTTAGGTATAAAGTCGCTTTTCTTGTATATACACATTTAGCCATCGATATCGAAATGCTTCAAATCATTAGTTTAACATATTTAAGTTAATAAACCTTCTTTAACGAACGGCAGTTAGCTTAAAGCCATGGCGGCATAACGGCAGTGCATTTAGAAGAATTCCCTAATCTTATATTTAGGAATAAAGTCGATTTTCTTGTATATACACATTTAGCGATCGATATCGAAATGCCTCATATCATTCGTTTAACATATTTAAGTTCGTTAACCTTCTTAAACGTAATGAAGGTGATATAAAGCCATGGCGGCATAACGGCAGTGCATTTAGAAGAATTCCGTAATCTTATATTTAGGTATAAAATCGATTTTGTTGTACATACACATTTAGCAATCGATATCGAAATGCTTCAAATCATTAGTTTAACATATTAAAGTTAGTTAACCTTCTTTACCGTAATGATGGTGATATAAAGCCATGGCGGCATAACGACAGTGCATTTAGAAGAACTCCGTAATCTTATATTTAGGTATAAAGTCGATTTTGTTGTATATACGCATCTAGCTATCGATATCAAAATGCTTCAAATCATTAGTTTAACAAATTTAAGTTAATTAACCTTCTTTAACGAACGGAAGTTGGCTTAAAGCCATGGCGGCATAACGACAGTACATTTGGAAGAATTTCGTAGTCTTATATTTAGGTATAAAGTAGATTTTCTTTTATATATGCATTAAGCAATCGATATCGAAATGCTTCAAATACCTGGTTTAACATATTTAAGTTAATAAACCTTCTTTTACGAACTGAAGTTAACATAAAGCCATAACGGGGTAATGGCAGTTCATTTGGAAGAATTCCGTAAACTTACTTTTAGGTATAATGTCGATTTTCTTGTATTTACACATTTAACTATCGATATCGAAATGCTTCAAATCATTAGTTTAACATATTTAAGTTAATTAACCTTCTTTAACGAACGGAAGTTGGCTTAAAGCCATGGCGGCATAACGGCAGTGCATTTAGAAGAATTTCGTAATCTTATATTTAGGTATAAAGTCGATTTTCTTGTATATACACATTTAGCAATCGATAACGAAATGCTTCAAATCATTAGTTTAACATATTTAAGTTAGTTAACCTTCTTTAACATATTGAAGTTGATATAAAGCCATGGCTGCATAACGGCAGTGCATGAGAAGAATTCCGTAATCTTATATTTAGGTATAAATTCGGTTCTGTTGTATATACACATAAGCAATCGATATCGAGATGGTTCAACTCATTAATTTAACATATTTAAGTTAATTAACCTTAATTTTCTTAATGAAGTGTACGTAAAGCCATAACGGTATAACGGCAGTGCATTTGGAAGAATTCCGTAATCTTATATTTAGGTATAAAGTCGATTTTCTTGTATTTACACATTAAGCAATCGATATCGAAATGCATCAAATAACTGGTTTAGCATATTTAAGTAAATTAACCTTCTTTATCTTACTGATGTTTACATAAAGCCATAACGGCATAACGGCAGTATATTTGTATGAATTCCTCTTCTTCTTCTTTACTGGCGCAGACACCGCTTACGCGATTATAGCCGAGTCAACAACAGCGCGCCAGTCGTTTCTTCTCTTCGCTACGTGGCGCCAATTGGATATTCCAAGCGAGGCCAGGTCCTTCTCTACTTGGTCCTTCCAACGGAGTGGAGGTCTTCCTCTTCCTCTGCTTCCCGCGGCGGGTACTGCTTCGAATACTTTCAGAGCTGGAGTGTTTTCATCCATCCGGACAACATGACCTAGCCAGCGTAGCCGCTGTCTTTTAATTCGCTGAACTATGTCAATGTCGTCGTATATCTCGTACAGCTCATCGTTCCATCGAATGCGATATTCGCCGTGGCCAACGCGCAAAGGACCATAAATCTTTCGCAGAACTTTTCTCTCGAAAACTCGCAACGTCGACTCATCGGTTGTTGTCATCGTCCAAGCCTCTGCACCATATAGCAGGACGGGAATAATGAGCGACTTATAGAGTTTGGTTTTTGTTCGTCGAGAGAGGACTTTACTTTTCAATTGCCTACTCAGTCCGAAGTAGCAGCTGTTGGCAAGAGTAATCCTGCGTTGGATTTCCAGGCTGACATTGTTGGTGGTGTTAATGCTGGTTCCTAAATAAATTATCTACAACTTCAAAGTTATGACTGTCAACAGTGACGTGGGAGCCAAGTCGCGAGTGCGACGACTGTTTGTTTGATGACAGGAGATATTTCGTCTTGCCCTCGTTCACTGCCAGACCCATTTGAGTTGCTTCCTTGTTCAGTCTGGAGAAAGCAGAACTAACGGCGCGGGTGTTGAGGCCGATGATATCAATATCATCGGCATACGCCAGCAGCTGTACACTCTTGTAAAAGATTGTACCTGCTCGATTAAGTTCTGCAGCTCGAATAATTTTCTCGAGCAGCAGATTGAAAAAGTCACACGATAGGGAGTCGCCTTGTCTGAAACCTCGTTTGGTATCGAACGGCTCGGAGAGGTCCTTCCCGATCCTGACGGAGCTTTTTGTGTCGCTCAACGTCAGCTTACACAGCCGTATTAGTTTTGCGGGGATACCAAATTCAGACATCGCGGCATAAAGGCAGCTCCTTTTCGTGCTGTCGAAAGCAGCTTTGAAATCGACGAAGAGGTGGTGTGTGTCGATTCTCCTTTCACGGGTCTTTTCCAAGATTTGGCGCATCGTGAATATCTGGTCGGTTGTTGATTTACCAGGTCTAAAGCCACACTGATAAGGTCCAATCAGTTTGTTGACGGTGGGCTTTAATCTTTCACACAGTACGCTCGACAGAACCTTATATGCGATATTGAGGAGGCTAATCCCACGGTAGTTGGCGCAGATTGTTGTATGAATTCCGTTATCTTATATTTAGGTATAAAGTCGATTTTGTTGTACATACACATTTAGCAATCGATATTGAAATGCTTCAAATCATTAGTTTAACATATTTAAGTTAGTAACCTTCTTTAACGTATTGAAGTCGATATAAAGCCATGGCAGCATAACGACAGTACATTTGGAAGAATTCCGTAATCTTATATTTAGGTATAAAGTCGATTTTGTTGTATATACACATTCAGCAATCGATATCGAAATGCTTCAAATCATTAGTTTAACATATTTAAGTTAATTAACCTTCTTTATCGTAATAAAGGTGATATAAAGCCATGGCGGCATAACGACAGTGCATGTAGAAGAATTCCGTAATCTTATATTTAGGTATATAGTCGATTTTCTTGTATTTACACATTTAGCAATCGATATCGAAAATCTTCAAATCATTAGTTTAACATATTTAAGTTAGTTAACCTTCTTTAACATAATGAAGGTGATATAAAGCCATGGCGGCATAACGACAGTGCATTTAGAAGAATTCCGTAATCTTATATTTAGGTATGAAGTCGATTTTGTTGTATATACGCATTTAGCAATCGATATCGAAATGCTTCAAATCATTAGTTTAACATATTTAAGTTAATTAACCTTCTTTAACGTATTGAAGTTGATATAAAGCCATGGCGGCATAACGACAGTACATTTGGAAGAATTCCGAAGTCTTATATTTATGTATAAAGTCGACTTTATTGTATATACCCATTTAGCAATCGATATCGAAATGCTTCAAATAATTAGTTTAACAAATTTAAGCTAATAAACCTTCTTTAACGAACGGAAGTTGGCTTAAAGCCATAACGGTATAACGCCAGTGCATTTGGAAGAATTCCGTAAACTTATATTTAGGTATAATGTCGATTTTGTTGTATATACACATTTAGCTATCGATATCGAAATGCTTCAAATCATAAGTTTAACATATTAAGTTAATAAACATTTTTTAGCATACTGAAGTCTACATAAAGCCTTAACGGTATAACGGCAGTGCATTTAGAAGAATTCCGTAATGTTATAATTTTATATTTAGGGATAAAGTCGATTTTCTTGTATACACACATTTCGCAATCGATGTCGAAATGCTTCACATAACTGGTTTAACATATTTAAGTTAATAAACCTCCTTTAGCGAACTGAAGATGACATGAAGCCATAATTCCATAGTCTTATATTTAGGCATAAAGTCGATTTTCTTGTATATACACATTTAGCAATCGATATCGAAATGCTTCAAATCATTAGTTTAACATATTTGAGTTAATTAACCTTCTTTAACGAACGGGAGTTGGCTTCAAGCCATGGCGGCATAACGGCAGTGCATTTAGAAGAATTCCGTAATCTTATATTAGGTATAAAGTCGATTTTCTTGTATATACACATTTAACTATCGATATCGAAATGCTTCAAATCATTAGTTTAACATGTTTAAGTTAATTAACCTTCTTTAACGTATTGAAAATGATATAAAGCCATTGCGGCATAACAACAGTACATTTGGAAAAATTCCGTTATCGTATATTTATATATAAAGTCGATTTTGTTATATATACACATTTAGCAATCGATATCGAAATGCGTTAAATTATTAGTTTAACATATTTAGGTTAATTAACCTTCTTTATCTTACTGAAGTTTACATAAAGCCAAAACGATTTAACGGCAGTGCATTTGGAAGAATTCCGTAATCTTATATTTAAGTAAAAAGTCGATTTTCTCGTAAATACACATTTAGCTATCGATATCGAAATGCTTCAAATCATTCGTTTAACATATTTAAGTTAGTTAACCTTCTTTAATGTAATGAAGGTGATATAAAGCCATGGCGGCATAACGACAGTGCATGCAGAAGAATTCCGTAATCTTATATTTAGGTATAAAGTCGATTTTGTTGTAGATACACATTTAGCTATCGATATCGAAATGCTTCAAATCATTAGTTTAACATGTTTAAGTTAATTAACCTTCTTTAACGTATTGAAAATGATATAAAGCCATGGCGGCATAACAACAGTACATTTGGAAAAATTCCGTTATCGTATATTTATGTATAAAGTCGATTTTGTTATATATACACATTTAGCAATCGATATCGAAATGCGTTAAATTATTAGTTTAACATATTTAAGTTAATTAACCTTCTTTATCTTACTGAAGTTTACATAAAGCCAAAACGGTTTAACGGCAGTGCATTTGGAAGAATTCCGTAATCTTATATTTAAGTAAAAAGTCGATTTTCTCGTAAATACACATTTAGCTATCGATATCGAAATGCTTCAAATCATTCGTTTAACATATTTAAGTTAGTAAACCTTCTTTAACGTAATGAAGGTGATATAAAGCCATGGCGGCATAACGGCAGTGCATTTAGAAGAATTCCGTAATCTTATATTTAGGTATAAAGTCGATTTTCTTGTTTATACACATTTAGCTATCGATATCGAAATGCTTCAAATCATTAGTTTAACATATTTAATTTAATTAACCTTCTTTAATGTATTGAAGTTGATATAAAGCCATGGCGGCATAACGACAGTACATTTGGAAGAATTCCGCAGTCTTATATTTATGTAAAAAGTCGATTTTCTTGTATATACACATTTAGCGATCGATACCGAGATGCTTCAACTCATTAGTTTAACATATTTAAGTTAAATAACCTTCTTTAACGTATTGAAGTTGACGTAAAGCCATGGAGCATAACGACAATACATTTGGAAGAATTCCGTATTCTTATATTTATGTATAAAGTTGATTTTCTTGTATATACACATTTAGCAATCGATATGGAAATTCTTCGAATCATTAGTTTAACATATTTAAGTTAATAAACCTTCTTTAACGAACGGAAGTTGGCTTAAAGCCATGGCGGCCTAACGGCAGTGCATTTAGAAGAATTCCGTAATCTTATATTAGGTATAAAGTCGATTTTCTTGTATATACACATTTAGCTATCGATATCGAAATGCTTCAAATCATTAGTTTAACATATTTAAGTTAATAAACCTTCTTTAACGAACGGAAGTTGGCTTAAAGCCATGGCGGCATAACGGCAGTGAATTTAGAAGAATTTCGTAATCTTATATTTAGGTAAAAAGTCGATTTTGTTGTACATACACATTTAGCATATTTAAGTTAATAAACCTCCTTTAGCGAACTGAAGATGACATAAAGCCATAATTCCATAGTCTTATATTTAGGCATAAAGTCGATTTTCTTGTATATACACATTTAGCAATCGATATCGAAATGCTTCAAATCATTAGTTTAACATATTTGAGTTAATTAACCTTCTTTAACGAATGGGAGTTGGCTTAAAGCCATGGCGGCATAACGGCAGTGCATTTAGAAGAATTCCGTAATCTTATATTAGGTTTAAAGTCGATTTTCTTGTATATACACATTTAACTATCGATATCGAAATGCTTCAAATCATTAGTTTAACATATTTAAGTTAATTAACCTTCTTTATCTTACTGAAGTTTACATAAAGCCAAAACGGTATAACGGCAGTGCATTTGGAAGAATTCCGTAATCTTATATTTAGGTAAAAAGTCGATTTTCTTGTATATACACATTTAGCTATCGATATCGAAATGCTTCAAATCATTCGTTTAACATATTTAAGTTAGTTAACCTTCTTTAACGTAATGAAGGTGATATAAAGCCATGGCGGCATAACGACAGTGCATGAAGAAGAATTCCGTAATCTTATATTTAGGTATAAAGTCGATTTTGTTGTATATACACATTTAGCTATCGATATCGAAATGCTTCAAATCATTAGTTTAACATATTTAAGTTAATTAACCTTCTTTAACGTATTGAAAATGATATAAAGCCATGGTGGCATAACAACAGTACATTTGGAAAAATTCCGTTATCGTATATTTATATATAAAGTCGATTTTGTTATATATACACATTTAGCAATCGATATCGAAATGCGTTAAAATT
>CM050324.1:13828430-13869238 GCA_027475135.1 Bactrocera correcta
ATGCACTGCCGTTATGCCGCCATGGCTTTATGTTAAATTCAGTGCGTTAAAGAAGCTTTATTAACTTAAATATGTTAAACTAATGATTTGAAACATTTCGATATCGCTTGCTAAATGTGTATATACAAGAAAATCGAATTTATGCCTAAATATAAGATAACGGAATTCTTCTAAACGCACTGCCGTTATGCCGTTAAGGCTTTATGTAGACTTCAGTAAGATAGAGGGGAATAATTAACTTAAATATGTTAAACTTATGATTTGAAGCATTTCGATATCGATTGCTAAATATGTAAATACAATAAAATCGACTTTGTACCTAAATATAAGATTACGGAATTTTTTTAAATGCACTGTAGTTATACCGTTAAGGCTTTATGTACACTTCAGTGCGTTAAAGGAGGTTTATTATAAATAACTTGAAAATGTAAAACTAATGATTTAAAGCATTTCGATATAGATTGCTATAAGTGTATGTACAACAATATCGACTTTATACCTAAATAAAAGATAACGGAATTCTTCTACATGCACTGCCGTTATGCCGTTAAGGCTTTTGTAGACTTCAGTATGAAAAAGAGGGTTAATTAACGTAAATATGTTAAACTAATATTTTGAAGCATTTCGATATCGATTGCTAAATAAGTATATACAAGAAAATCGACTTTATACCTAAATATAAGATAACGGAATTCTTCTACATGCACTGCCGTTATGCCATCATGGCTATATGAAACTTCTGATCATTAAAGAAGGTATATTAACTTAAATATGTTAAACTAATGAGTTGAACCATCTCGATATCGATTGCTAAATGTGTATATACAAAAAATCGACTTTATTCCTAAATATAAGATTACGGAATTCTTCCAAATGCACTGCCGTTATACCGCCATGGCTTTATGTAAGCTTCAGTAAGAAAAATAAGGATAATTAACTTAAATATGTTAAACTAATGATTTGAAGCATTTCGATATCGATTACTAAATGTGTATATACAAGAAAATCGACTTTATACCTAAATATAAGATAACGGAGTTCTTCTACATGCACTGCCGTTATGCCGCCATGATTTTATGCCAACTTCAGTTCTTCGAAGAAAGTTTATTAACTTAAATATGTTAAATTTATGAGTTGAAGCATTTCGATATCGATTGCTAAATATGTAAATACAAGAAAATCGACGGTATACCTTAATATAAGATTACGGAATTCTTCTAAATGCACTGCAGTTATACCGTTAAGGCTTTATGTAGACTTCAGGGCGTTAAAGAAGGTTTATTAACTTTAATATGTTAAAATAATGATTTGAAACATTTCGATATATATATCGACTTTATATCTAAATATAAGATTATACCTAAATATAAGATTACGTAATTCTTCTAAATGCACTGCCGTTATGCCGTTAAGGCTTGATGCAGACTTCAGGAAGATAAATAGGGTTAATTAACTTAAATATATTAAACTAATGATTTGAAGCATTTCGATATAGATTTCTAAATGCATATATACAAGAAAATCGACTTTATAACTAAATATAAGATTACGGAATTATTCCAAATTACTGTCGTTATACCGTTATGGCTTTATGTAAGCTTCAGTAAGAAAAATAAGGATAATTAATTTAAATATGTTAAATTAATGATTTGAAGCATTTCGATATCGATTGCTAAATGTGTATATACAAGAAAATCGACTTTATACCTAAATATAAGATAACGGAATTCTTCTACATGCACTGCCGTTATGCCATCATGGCTATATGAAACTTCTGATCATTAAAGAAGGTATATTAACTTAAATATGTTAAACTAATGAGTTGAACCATCTCGATATCGATTGCTAAATGTGTATATACAAAAAATCGACTTTATTCCTAAATATAAGATTACGGAATTCTTCCAAATGCACTGCCGTTATACCGTTATGGCTTTATATAAGCTTCAGTAAGAAAAATAAGGATAATTAACTTAAATATGTTAAACTAATGATTTGAAGCATTTCGATATCGATTGCTAAATGTGTATATACAAGAAAATCGACTTTATACCTAAATTTAAGATAACGGAATTTTTCTACATGCACTGCCGTTATGCCGCCATGATTTTATGCCAACTTCAGTGTTTTGAAGAAAGTTTATTAACTTAAATATGTTAAAATAATGAGTTGAAGCATCTCGATATCGATTGCTTAATGGGTATATACAACAAAATCGAATTTATACCTAAACATAAGACTACGGAATTCTTCTATATGCACTGCCGTTATACCGCCATGGCTTTATGTTAACTTCAGTGCGTTAAAGAAGGTTTATAAACTTAAATATGTTAAAATAATGATTTTAAACATTTCGATATATATATCGACATTATATCTAAATATAAGATTATAACTAAATATAAGATTACGTAATTCTTCTAAATGCACTGCCGTTATGCCGTTAAGGCTTGATGTAGACTTCAGGAAGATAAATAGGGTTAACTAACTTAAATATGTTAAACTAATGATTTGAAGCATTTCGATATCGATTGCTCGATGTGTATATACAACAAATCGATTTTATACCTAAATATAAGATTATGGAATTCTTCTAAATGCAGGCTTCATGTCACCATCGGTAGGTTAAAGAAGGTAATTTAACGTAAATATGTTAAACTAATGATTTGAAGTATTTCGATATGGATTGCTAAATGCGTATATTGAACTAAATCGACTTTATACCTAAATATAAGATTACGGAACTCTTCCAAATGCACTGCCGTTATGCCGTTAAGGCTTTTGTAGACTTCAGTAAGATAAAGAGGATTAATTAACTTAAATCTGTTAAACTAATGATGTGAAGCATTTCGATATCGATTGCTTAATGTGTATATACAAGAAAATCGACTTTATACCTAAATATAAGATTACGGAATTGTTCCAAATGTACTGTCGTTATACCGCCATGGCCTTGTATCACCTTCAACACGTTAAAGAAGGTTTATTAACTTAAATATGTTAAACTAATGATTTGAAGCATTTCGATATCGATTGCTAAATGAGTATATACAAGAAAATCGAATTCATACCTAAATATAAGATTACGTAATTCTTCTAAATGCACTGCCGTTATGCCGTTAAGGCTTTTGCAGACTTCAGTAAGAAAAAGAGGGTTAAGTAACTTAAATATGTTAAACTAATGATTTGAAGCATTTCGATATCGATTGCTAAATGTGTATGTAGAACAAATACGACTTTATACCTAAATATAAGATAACGGAA
This sequence comes from Bactrocera correcta, assembly GCA_027475135.1. Lineage (NCBI taxonomy): Eukaryota > Metazoa > Arthropoda > Insecta > Diptera > Tephritidae > Bactrocera > Bactrocera correcta. The sequence goes on from CM050324.1 coordinate 13,831,695, forward strand.
TTCATATAAATATACTGCCGTTATGCCGTTATGGCTTTATGTAAACTTCAGTAAGATAAAGAAGGTTAATTAACTTAAATATACTAAACCAGTTATTTGAATCATTTCGATATCGATTGCAAAATGTGTATGTACAAGAAAATCGACTTTATGCCTAAATATAAGACTACGGAATTCTTCCAAACGCACTGCCGTTATGCCGTTATGGCTTTATATTAACTTCAGTTCGTTAAAGAAGGTTTGTTATTTTAAATATGTTAAATTCATGGTTTGAAGCATTTCGATATCCACTGCTAAATGTGTAAAAACAACAAAATCTACTTTATACCTAAATATAAAATTATAATATTACGGATTTCTTCTAAATGCACTGCCGTTATACCGTTAAGGCTTTATGTAGACCTCATTAAGCTAAAAAATGTTTATTAACTTAATATGTTAAATTAAATTGAAGCATTTCGATATCGATAGCTTAATGTGTATATACAAGAAAGTCGACTTTATACCTAAATATAAGATTACGGAATTTTTCCAAATGTGCTGTCGATATACCGCCATGGCTTTATATCAACTTCAATACTTTAAAGAAGGTTAATTAACTTAATTATGTTAAACTTATGATTTGTAGCATTTCGATATCGCTTGCTAAATGAGTATATACAAGAAAGTCGAATTTATACCTAAATATAAGGTTACGGAATTCTTCCAAATGCACTGCCGTTATGGCTTTATATCAACTTCAGTGCGTTAAAGAAGGTTAATTAACTTAAATATGTTAAACTAGTGATTTGAAGCATTTCGATATCGATAGCTAAATGTGTATATACAAGAAAATCGACTTTATACCTAAATATAAGATTACGGAATTTTTCCAAATGTGCTGTCGTTATGCCGCCATGGCTTTATATCAACTTCAATACGTTAAAGAAGGTTAATTAACTTAAATATGTTAAACTAATGATTTGAAGCATTTCGATATCGCTCGCTAAATGAGTATATACAAGAAAGTCGAATTTATACCTAAATATAACATTACGGATTTCTTCTAAATGGACTGCCGTTATACCGTTAAGGCTTTATGTAGACCTCATTAAGCTAAAAAATGTTTATTAACTTAATATGTTAAACTAATGATTTGAAGCATTTCGATATCGATAGCTAAATGTGTATATACAAGAAAATCGACTTTATACCTAAATATAAGATTACGGAATTTTTCCAAATGTGCTGTCGTTATGCCGCCATGGCTTTATATCAACTTCAATACGTTAAAGAAGGTTAATTAACGTAAATATGTTAAACTAATGATTTGAAGCATTTCGATATCGCTTGCTAAATGAGTATATACAAGAAAGTCGAATTTATACCTAAATATAAGATTACGGAATTCTTCCAAATGCACTGCCGTTATACCGTTAAGGCTTTATGTAGACCTCATTAAGCTAAAAAATGTTTATTAACTTAATATGTTAAACTAATGATTTGAAGCATTTCGATATCGATAGCTAAATGTGTATATACAAGAAAATCGACTTTATACCTAAATATAAGATTACGGAATTTTTCCAAATGTGCTGTCGTTATGCCGCCATGGCTTTATATCAACTTCAATACGTTAAAGAAGGTTAATTAACGTAAATATGTTAAACTAATGATTTGAAGCATTTCGATATCGCTTGCTAAATGAGTATATACAAGAAAGTCGAATTTATACCTAAATATAAGATTACGGAATTCTTCCAAATGCACTGCCGTTATGGCTTTATATCAACTTCAGTGCGTTAAAGAAGGTTAATTAACTTAAATATGTTAAACTAATGATTTGAAGCATTTCGATATCGATAGCTAAATGTGTATATACAAGAAAATCGACTTTATACCTAAATATAAGATTACGGAATTTTTTCAAATGTGTTGTCGTTATGCCGCCATGGCTTTATATAAACTTCAATACGTTAAAGAAGGTTAATTAACTTAAATATGTTAAACTAATGATTTGAAGCATTTCGATATCGCTTGCTAAATGAGTATATACAAGAAAGTCGAATTTATACCTAAATATAACATTACGGATTTCTTCTAAATGCAGTGCCGTTATACCGTTAAGGCTATATGTAGATCTCATTAAGCTAAAAAATGTTTATTAACTTAATATGTTAAACTAATGATTTGAAGCATTTCGATATCGATATGTAAATGTGTATATAAAAGAAAATCCACTTTATACCTAAATATAAGATTATGGAATTCTTCCAAATGGCCGTTATGGCCGTTATGGCTTTATGTCAACTTCAGTGCGTTAAAGAAGGTTAATTAACTTAAATATGTTAAACTAATGATTTGAAGCATTTCGATATCGATAGCTAAATGTGCATATAAAAGAAAATCGACTTTATACCTAAATATAAGATTACGCAATTTTTCCAAATGTGCTGTCGTTATGCCGCCATGGCTTTATATCAACTTCAATACGTTAAGGAAGGTTAATTAACTTAAATATAATAAACTAGTGATTTCAAGCATTTCGATATCGCTTGCTAAATGAGTATATACAAGAAAGTCGAATTTATACCTAAATATAAGATTACGGAATTCTTGCAAATGCACTGCCGTTATGGCTTTATATCAACCTGTTAAACTAATGATTTGAAGCATTTCGATATCGATAGCTAAATGTGTATATACAAGAAAATCGACTTTATACCCAAATATAAGATTACGGAATTTTTCCAAATGTGCTGTCGTTATGCCGCCATGGCTTTGTATCAACTTCAATACGTTAAGGAAGGTTAATTAACTTAAATATAATAAACTAGAGATTTCAAGCATTTCGATATCGCTTGCTAAATGAGTATATACAAGAAAGTCGAATTTATACCTAAATATAAGATTACGGAATTCTTGCAAATGCACTGCCGTTATGGCTTTATATCAACCTGTTAAACTAATGATTTGAAGCATTTCGATATCGATTGCAAAATATGTATGTACAAGAAAATCGACTTTATGCCTAAATATAGGACTGCGGAATTCTTCCAAATGTACTGTCGTTATGCCGCCATGGCTTTATATCAACTTCAATACGTTAAAGAAGGTTAATTAACTTAAATATGTTAAACTAATGATTTGAAGCATTTCGATATCGCTTGCTAAATGAGTATATACAAGAAAGTCGAATTTATACCTAAATATAACATTACGGATTTCTTCTAAATGCACTGCCGTTATACCGTTAAGGCTTTATGTAGACCTCATTAAGCTAAAAAATGTTTATTAACTTAATATGTTAAACTAATGATTTGAAGCATTTCGATATCGATATGTAAATGTGTATATAAAAGAAAATCCACTTTATACCTAAATATAAGATTACGGAATTCTTCCAAATGCACTGCCGTTATGGCTTTATGTCAACTTCAGTGCGTTAAAGAAGGTTAATTAACTTAAATATGTTAAACTAATGATTTGAAGCATTTCGATATCGATATTTAAATGTGTATATAAAAGAAAATCCACTTTATACCTAAATATAAGATTACGGAATTCTTCCAAATGCACTGCCGTTATGGCTTTATGTCAACTTCAGTGCGTTAAAGAAGGTTAGTTAACTTAAATATGTTCGATATCGATTGCTAAATGTGTATGTACAAGAAAGTCGAATTTATACCTAAATATAACATTACGGATTTCTTCTAAATGCACTGCCGTTATACCGTTAAGGCTTTATGTAGACCTCATTAAGCTAAAAAAATGTTTATTAACTTAATATGTTAAACTAATGATTTGAAGCATTTCGATATCGATAGCTAAATGTGTTTATACAAGAAAATCGACTTTATACCTAAATATAAGATTACGGAATTTTTCCAAATGTGCTGTCGTTATGCCGCCATGGCTTTATATCAACTTCAATACGTTAAAGAAGGTTAATTAACTTAAATATGTTAAACTAATGATTTGAAGCATTTCGATATCGCTTGCTAAATGAGTATATACAAGAAATTCGAATTTATACCTAAGTATAACATTACGGATTTCTTCTAAATGCACTGCCGTTATACCGTTAAGGCTTTATGTAGACCTCATTAAGCTAAATAAATTTTTATTAACTTAATATGTTAAACTAATGATTTGAAGCATTTCGATATCGATAGCTAAATGTGTTTATACAAGAAAATCGACTTTATACCTAAATATAAGATTACGGAATTTTTCCAAATGTGCTGTCGTTATGCCGCCATGGCTTTATATCAACTTCAATACGTTAAAGAAGGTTAATTAACTTAAATATGTTAAACTAATGATTTGAAGCATTTCGATATCGCTTGCTAAATGAGTATATACAAGAAAGTCGAATTTATACCTAAATATAAAATTATAACATTACGGATTTCTTCTAAATGCACTGCCGTTATACCGTTAAGCTTTATGTAAACCTCATTAAGCTTAAAAATGTTTATTAACTTAATATGTTAAACTAATGATTTGAGGCATTTCGATATCGATATGTAAATGTGTATATACAAGAAAATCGACTTTATACCTAAATATAAGGTTACGGAATTCTTCCAAATGTACTGTCGTTATGCCGCCATGGTTTGTATTAACTACAATACGTTAAAGAAAGTTAGTTATTTTAAATATGCTAAACTAATGATTTGAAGCATTTCGATATCGATTGCTAAATGCGTATATACAACAAAATCGACTTCATACCTAAATATAAGATTACGGAATTCTTCTAAATGCACTGTCGTTATGCCGCCATGGCTTTATAACGGGTGATTTTTTTGAGGTTAGGATTTTCATGCAGTAGTATTTGACAGATCACGTGGGATGTCAGACATGGTGTCAAAGAGAAAGATGCTCAGTATGCTTTGACATTTCATCATGAATAGACTTACTAACGAGCAACGCTTGCAAATCATTGAATTTTATTACCAAAATCAGTGTTCGGTTCGAAATGTGTTTCGCGTCCGTGTCCGATGAGCGATGAGGCTCATTTCTGGTTGAATGGCTACGTAAATAAGCAAAATTGCCGCATTTGGGGTGAAGAGCAACCAGAAGCCGTTCAAGAACTGCCCATGCATCCCGAAAAATGCACTGTTTGGTGTGGTTTGTACGCTGGTGGAATCATTGGACCGTATTTTTCAAAGATGCTGTTGGACGCAACGTTACGGTGAATGGCGATCGCTATCGTTCGATGCTAACAAACTTTTTGTTGCCAAAAATGGAAGAACTGAACTTGGTTGACATGTGGTTTCAACAAGATGGCGCTACATGCCACACAGCTCGCGATTCTATGGCCATTTTGAGGGAAAACTTCGGACAACAATTCATCTCAAGAAATGGACCCGTAAGTTGGCCACCAAGATCATGCGATTTAACGCCTTTAGACTATTTTTTGGGGGGGCCACGTCAAGTCTAAAGTCTACAGAAATAAGCCAGCAACTATTCCAGCTTTGGAAGACAACATTTCCGAAGAAATTCGGGCTATTCGGCCGAAATGCTCGAAAAAGTTGCCCAAATTGGACTTTCCGAATGGACCACCTAAGACGCAGCCGCGGTCAACATTTAAATGAAATTATCTGTCAAAAAGTAAATGTCATGAACCAATCTAACGTTTCAAATAAAGAACCGATGAGATTTTGCAAATTTTATGCGTTTTTTTTTTAAAAAAGTTATCAAGCTCTTAAAAAATCACCCGTTATTACCTTCATTACGTTAAAGAAGGCTAACTAACTTAAATATGTTAAACTAATGATTTAAAGATTTTCGATATCGATTGCTAAATGTGTAAATACAAGAAAATCGACTATATACCTAAATATAAGATTACGGAATTCTTCTACATGCACTGTCGTTATGCCGCCATGGCTTTATATCACCATTATTACGTTAAAGAAGGTTAATTAACTTAAATATGTTAAACTAATGATTTGAAGCATTTCGATATCGATTGCTGAATCTGTATATACAACAAAATCGACTTATACCTAAATATAAGATTACTGAATTCTTCCAAATGTACTGTCGTTATGCCACCATGGCTTTTATATCGACTTCAATACGTTAAGGAAGGTTACTAACATAAATATGTTAAACTAATGATTTGAAGCATTTCAATATCGATTGCTAAATGTGTATGTACAACAAAATCGACTTTATACCTAAATATAAGATAACGGAATTCATACAAATATACTGCCGTTATGCCGTTATGGCTTTATGTAAACATCAGTAAGATAACGATACTAACTTAAATATGTTAAACTAATGATTTGAAGCATTTCGATATCGATAGCTAAATGTGTATATACAAGAAAATCGACTTTATACCTAATATAAGATTACGGAATTCTTCTAAATGCACTGCCTTTAGGCCGCCATGGCTTTAAGCCAACTTCCGTTCGTTAAAGAAGGTTTATTAACTTAAATATGTTAAACTAATGATTTGAAGAATTTCGATATCGATTGCTAAATGTGTATATACAAGAAAATCGACTTTTTACCTAAATATAAGATTACGGAATTCTTCTAAATGCACTGCCGTTATACCGTTAAGGCTTTATGTAGACTTCAGTATGCTAAAAAATGTTTATTAACTTAATATGTTAAACTTATGATTTGAAGCATTTCGATATCGATAGCTAAATGAACAACAAAATCGACATTATACCTAAATATAAGTTTACGGAATTCTTCCAAATGCACTGGCGTTATACCGTTATGGCTTTAAGCCAACTTCCGTTCGTTAAAGAAGGTCTATTAGCTTAAATTTGTTAAACTAATTATTTGAAGCATTTCGATATCGATTGCTAAATGGGTATATACAAGAAAATCGACTTTATACATAAATATAAGACTTCGGAATTCTTCCAAATGTACTGTCGTTATGCCGCCATGGCTTTATATCAACTTCAATACGTTAAAGAAGGTTAATTAACTTAAATATGTTAAACTAATGATTTGAAGCATTTCGATGTCGATTGCTAAATGCGTATATACAACAAAATCGACTTCATACCTAAATATAAGATTACGGAATTCTTCTAAATGCACTGTCGTTATGCCGCCATGGCTTTATATTACCTTCATTACGTTAAAGAAGGCTAACTATTTTAAATATGTTAAACTAATGATTTGAAGATTTTCGATATCGATGCTAAATGTGTAAATACAAGAAAATCGACTATATACCTAAATATAAGATTACGGAATTCTTCTACATGCACTGTCGTTATGCCGCCATGGCTTTATATCACCATTATTACGTTAAAGAAGGTTAATTAACTTAAATATGTTAAACTAATGATTTGAAGCATTTCGATATCGATTGCTGAATCTGTATATACAACAAAATCGACTTTATACCTAAATATAAGATTACTGAATTCTTCCAAATGTACTGTCGTTATGCCACCATGGCTTTATATCGACTTCAATACGTTAAGGAAGGTTACTAACATAAATGTGTTAAACTAATGATTTGAAGCATTTCAATATCGATTGCTAAATGTGTATGTACAACAAAATCGACTTTATACCTAAATATAAGATAACGGAATTCATACAAATATACTGCCGTTATGCCGTTATGGCTTTATGTAAACATCAGTAAGATAACGAAGGTTAATTAACTTAAATATGCTAAACCAGTTATTTGATGCATTTCGATATCGATTGCTTAATGTGTAAATACAAGAAAATCGACTTTATACCTAAATATAAGATTACGGAATTCTTCCAAATGCACTGCCGTTATACAGTTATGGCTTTACGTACACTTCAGTAAGATAAAGAAGGTTAATTAACTTAAATATGTTAAACTAATGATTTAAAGCATTTCGATATCGATTGCTAAATGTGTATATACAACAAAATCCACCTTATACCTAAATATAAGATTACGGAATTCTTCCAAATCTACTGTCGTTATGCCGCCATTGATTTATATCAACTTCAATACGTTAAAGAAGGTTAATTAACTTAAATATGTTAAACTAATGATTTGAAGCATTTCGATATCGATTGCTAAATGTGTATATACAAGAAAATCGACTTTATACCTAAATATAAGATTACGGAATTCTTCTAAATGCACTGTCGTTATGCCGCCATGGCTTTATATCACCTTCATTACGTTAAAGAAGGTTAATTAACTTAAATATGTTAAACTAATGAGTTGAACCATCTCGATATCGATTGCTTATGTGTATATACAACAAAATCGGCTTTATACCTACATATAAGATTACGGAATTCTTCTAAATGCACTGTCGTTATGCCGCCATTGCTTTATATCAACTTCAATACGTTAAAGAAGGTTAACTAACTCAAATATGTTAAACTAATGATTTGAAGCATTTCGATATCGATTGCTAAATGTGTATGTACAACAAAATCGACTTTTTACCTAAATATAAGATTACGAAATTCTTCAAAATTCACTGCCGTTATGCCGCCATGACTTTAAGCCAACTTCCGTTCGTTAAAGAAGGTTTATTAACTTAAATATGTTAAACTAATGATTTGAAGCATTTCGATATCGATAGCTAAATGTGTATATACAAGAAAATCGACTTTATACCTAATATAAGATTACGGAATTCTTCTAAATGCACTGCCTTTAGGCCGCCATGGCTTTAAGCCAACTTCCGTTCGTTAAAGAAGGTTTATTAACTTAAATATGTTAAACTAATGATTTGAAGAATTTCGATATCGATTGCTAAATGTGTATATACAAGAAAATCGACTTTTTACCTAAATATAAGATTACGGAATTCTTCTAAATGCACTGTCGTTATGCCGCCATGGCTTTATATCAACTTCAATACGTTAAAGAAGGTTTATTAACTTAATATGTTAAACTTATGATTTGAAGCATTTCGATATCGATAGCTAAATGAACAACAAAATCGACATTATACCTAAATATAAGATTACGGAATTATTCCAAATGCACTGGCGTTATACCGTTATGGCTTTAAGCCAACTTCCGTTCGTTAAAGAAGGTTTATTAGCTTAAATTTGTTAAACTAATTATTTGAAGCATTTCGATATCGATTGCTTAATGTGTATATACAAGAAAATCGACTTTATACCTAAATATAAGATCACGGAATTCTTCCAAATGTACTGTCGTTATGCCGCCATGGCTTTATATCAACTTCAATACGTTAAAGAAGGTTTGTTAACTTAAATATGTTAAACTAATGATTCGAAGCATTTCGATACCGATTGCTAAATGTGTATATACAAGAAAATCGACTTTATACCTAATATAAGATTACGGAATTCTTCTAAATGCACTGCGCTTATACGGTTATGGCTTCACGTACACTTCAGTAGGAAAAATAAGGTTAATTAACTTAAATATGTTAAACTAACGAGTTGAACCATCTCGATATCGATTGCTAATGTGTATGTACAACAAAATCGACTTTATACCTAAATATAAGATTACGGAATTCTTCTAAATGCACTGTCGTTATGCCGCCATGGCTTTATATCAACTTCAATATGTTAAAGAAGGTTAACTAACTTAAATATGTTAAACTAATGATTTGAAGCATTTCGATATCGCTTGCTAAGTGTGTACGTAAAAGAAAATCGAATTTATACCTAAACATAAGATTACGGAATTCTTCTAAATGCAATGTCGTTATGCCGCCATGGCTTTATATCACCTTCATTACGGTAAAAAAGGTTAACTAACTTAAATATGTTAAACGAATGATTTGAAGCATTTCGATATCGATATCTAAATGTGTATATAAAAGAAAATCGACTTTATACCTAAATATAAGATTACGGAATTCTTCCAAATGCACTGCCGTTATACCGTTATGGCTTTACGTACACTTCAGTAGGAAAAATAAGGTTAATTAACTTAAATATGTTAAACTAATGATTCGAAGCATTTCGATATCGGTTGCTAAATGCGTATATACAACAAAATCGGCTTTATACCTAAATATAAGATTACGGAATTCTTCTAAATGCACTGTCGTTATGCCTCCATGGGTCTATATCACTTTCATTACGGTAAAGAAGGTTAACTAACTTAAATATGTTAAACGAATGATTTGAAGCATTTCGATATCGATAGCTAAATGTGTACATACAAGAAAATCGACTTTTACCTAAATATAAGATTACGGAATTCTTCCAAATGCACTGCCGTTATACCGTTTTGGCTTTATGTAAACTTCAGTAAGTTAAAGAAGGTTTATTACTTAAATATGTTAAACTAATGAGTTGAAGCATCTCGATATCGATTGCTAAATATGTATATACAACAAAATCGACTTTATACCTAAATATAAGATAACGGAATTCTTCCAAATGCACTGCCGTTATGCCGCCTTGGCTATATGCCAACTTTAGATCGTTGAAGAAGGTTTATTAACATAAATATGTTAAACTAAAGAGTTGAAGCATCTCGGTATCGATCGCTAAATGTGTATACACAAGAAAATCGACTTTTTACATAAATATAAGACTGCGGAATTCTTCCAAATGTACTGTCGTTATGTCGCCATGGCTTTATATCAACTTCAATACATTAAAGAAGGTTAATTTACTTAAATATGTTAAACTAATGATTTGAAGCATTTCGATATCGATAGCTAAATGTGTATAAACAAGAAAATCGACTTTATACCTAAATATAAGATTACGGAATTCTTCTAAATGCACTGCCGTTATGCCGCCATGGCTTTATATCACCTTCATTACGTTAAAGAAGGTTAACTAACTTAAATATGTTAAACGAATGATTTGAAGCATTTCGATATCGATAGCTAAATGTGTATATACAAGAAAATCGACTTTTTACCTAAATATAAGATTACGGAATTCTTCCAAATGCACTGCCGTTATACCGTTTTGGCTTTATGTAAACTTCAGTAAGATAAAGAAGGTTAGTTAACTTAAATATGTTAAACTTATGATTTGAAGCATTTCGATATCGATAGTTGATGGTGTATATACAAGAAAATCGACTTTATACCTAATATAAGATTACGGAATTCTTCTAAATGCACTGCCGTTATGCCGCCATGGCTTTAAGCCAACTCCCGTTCGTTAAAGAAGGTTAATTAACTCAAATATGTTAAACTAATGATTTGAAGCATTTCGATATCGATTGCTAAATGTGTATATACAGAAAAACCGTCTTTATGCCTAAATATAAGTTTACGGAATTCTTCCAAATGCACTGGCGTTATACCGTTATGGCTTTAAGCCAACTTCCGTTCGTTAAAGAAGGTTTATTAGCTTAAATTTGTTAAACTAATTATTTGAAGCATTTCGATATCGATTGCTAAATGGGTATATACAAGAAAATCGACTTTATACATAAATATAAGACTTCGGAATTCTTCCAAATGTACTGTCGTTATGCCGCCATGGCTTTATATCAACTTCAATACGTTAAAGAAGGTTAATTAACTTAAATATGTTAAACTAATGATCTGAAGCATTTCGATATCGATTGCTAAATGCGTATATACAACAAAATCGACTTCATACCTAAATATAAGATTACGGAATTCTTCTAAAAGCACTGTCGTTATGCCGCCATGGCTTTATATTACCTTCATTACGTTAGAGAAGGCTAACTAACTTAAATATGTTAAACTAATGTTTTGAAGATTTTCGATATCGATTGCTAAATGTGTAAATACAAGAAAATCGACTATATACCTAAATATAAGATTACGGAATTCTTCTACATGCACTGTCGTTATGCCGCCATGGCTTTATATCACCATTATTACGTTAAAGAAGGTTAATTAACTTAAATATGTTAAACTAATGATTTGAAGCATTTCGATATCGATTGCTGAATGTGTATATACAACAAAATCGACTTTATACCTAAATATAAGATTACTGAATTCTTCCAAATGTACTGTCGTTATGCCACCATGGCTTTACGTCGACTTCAATACGTTAAAGAAGGTTACTAACATAAATATGTTAAACTAATAATTTGAAGCATTTCAATATCGATTGCTAAATGTGTATGTACAACAAAATCGACTTTATACCTAAATATAAGCTAACGGAATTCATACAAATATACTGCCGTTATGCCGTTATGGCTTTATGTAAACATCAGTAAGATAACGAAGGTTAATTAACTTAAATATGCTAAACCAGTTATTTGATGCATTTCGATATCGATTGCTAAATGTGTAAATACAAGAAAATGGACTTTATACCTAAATATAAGATTACGGAATTCTTCCAAATGCACTGCCGTTATACCGTTATGGCTTTACGTACACTTCAGTAAGAAAATTAAGGTTAATTAACTTAAATATGTTAAACTAATGAGTTGAACCATCTCGATATCGATTGCTTATGTGTATATACAACAAAATCGACTTTAAACCTAAATATAAGATTACGGAATTCTTCTCATGCACTGCCGTTATGCCGCCATGGCTTTATATCAACTTCAATATGTTAAAGAAGGTTAACTAACTTAAATATGTTAAACTAATGATTTGAAGCATTTCGTTATCGATTGCTAAATGTGTATATACAAGAAAATCGACTTTATACCTAAATATAAGATTACGAAATTCTTCTAAATGCACTGCCGTTATGCCGCCATGGCTTTAAGCCAACTGCAGATCGTTAAAGAAGGTTTATTAACTTAAATATGTTAAACCAATGAGTTGAACCATCTCGTTATTGATTGCTAATGTGTATATACAACAAGATCGACTTTATACCTAAATATAAGATTACGGACTTCTTCTAAATGCACTGTCGTTATGCCGCCATGGCTTTATATCACCTTCATTACGTTAAAGAAGGTTAACTAACTTAAATATGTTAAACGAATGATTTGAAGCATTTCGATATCGAAAGCTAAATGTGTATATACAAGAAAATCGACTTTATACCTAAATATAAGATTACGGAATTCTTCTAAATGCACTGCCGTAATGCCGCCATGGCTTTAAGCCAACTTCCGTTCGTTAAAGAAGGTTTATTAACTTAAATATGCTAAACCAGTTATTTGATGCATTTCGATATCGATTGCTAAATGTGTATATACAACAAAATCGACTTTATACCTAAATATAAGATTACGAAATTCTTCCAAATATATTGTCGTTATGCCGCCATGGCTTTATATCGGCTTCAATACGTTAAAGAAGGTTAATTAACTTAAATATGTTAAACTAATGATTTTAAGCATTTCGATATCGATTGATAGATGTGCATATACAACAAAATCGACTTTATACCCAAATATAAGATTACGGAATTCTTCTAAATGCACTGTCGTTATGCCGCCATGGCTTTATATCACCTTCATTGCGTTAAAGAAGGTTAACTAACCTTAATATGTTAAACTAATGATTTGAAGCATTTCAATATTGATTGCTAAATGTGTATGTACAACAAAATCGACTTTATACCTAAATGTAAGATAACGGAATTCATATAAATGTACTGCCGTTATACCGTTATGGCTTTATGTAAACTTTAGTAAGATAAAGAAGGTTAATTAACATAAATATGCTAAACCAGTTATCTGATGCATTTCGATATCAATTGCTTAATGTGTAAATACAAGAAACTCGACTTTATACCTAAATATAAGATTACGGAATTCTTCCAAATGCACTGCCGTTATACCGTTATGGCTTTATGTACACTTCAGTGAGAAAAATACGGTTAATTAACTTAAGTATGTTCAACTCATTAGGAACCATCTCGATATCGATTGCTTATGTGTATATACAACAAGATCGACTTTATACCTAAATATAAGATTACGGACTTCTTCTAAATGCACTGTCGTTATGCCGCCATGGCTTTATATCACCTTCATTACGTTAAAGAAGGTTAACTAACTTAAATATGTTAAACGAATTATTTGAAGCATTTCGATATCGAAAGCTAAATGTGTATATACAAGAAAATCGACTTTATACCTAAATATAAGATTACGGAATTCTTCTAAATGCACTGCCGTAATGCCGCCATGGCTTTAAGCCAACTTCCGTTCGTTAAAGAAGGTTTATTAACTTAAATATGCTAAACCAGTTATTTGATGCATTTCGATATCGATTGCTAAATGTGTATATACAAGAAAATCGACTTTATACATAAATATAATATTACGGAGTTCTTCTAAATGCACTGTCGTTATGCCGCCATGGCTTTATATCACCTTCATTACGTTAAAGAAGGTTAATTAACTTAAATATGCTAAACCAGTTATTTGATGCATTTCGATATCGCTTGCTAAATGTGTAAATACAAGAAAATCGACTTTATACCTAAATATAAGATAACGGAATTCTTCCAAATGCACTGCCGTTATGCCGCGATGGCTATATGCCAACTTTAGATCGTTGAAGAAGGTTTATTAACATAAATATGTTAAACTAATTAGTTGAAGCATCTCGGTATCGATCGCTAAATGTGTATATACAAGAAAATCGACTTTTTACATAAATATAAGACTGCGGAATTCTTCCAAATGTACTGTCGTTATGCCGCCATGGCTTTATATCAACTTCAATACATAAAAGAAGGTTAATTAACTTAAATATGTTAAACTAATGATTTGAAGCATTTCGATATCGATAGCTAAATGGGTATATACAAGAAAATCGACTTTATACCTAAATATAAGATTACGGAATTCTTCTAAATGCACTGCCGTTATGCCGCCATGGCTTTATATCACCTTCATTACGTTAAAGAAGGTTAACTAACTTAAATATGTTAAACGAATGATTTGAAGCATTTCGATATCGATATCTAAATGTGTATATAAAAGAAAATCGACTTTTTACTTAAATATAAGATTACGGAATTCTTCCAAATGCACTGCCGTTATATCGTTTTGGCTTTATGTAAACTTCAGTAAGACAAAGAAGGTTAATTAACTTAAATATGTTAAACTAATATTTTAACGCATTCCGAAATCGATTGCTAAATGTGTATATATAACAAAATCGACTTTTTATATAAATATAAGATAACGGAATTTTTCCAAATGTACTGTTGTTATGCCGCCATGGCTTTATATCATTTTCAATACGTTAAAGAAGGTTAATTAACTTAGATATGTTAAACTAATGCTTTGAAGCATTTCGATATCGATAGCTAAATGTGTATATACAACAAAATCGACTTTATACCTAAATATAAGATTACGGAATTCTTCTGCATGCACTGTCGTTATGCCGCCATGGCTTTGTATCATCTTCATTATGTTAAAGAAGGTAAACTAACTTAAATATGTTAAACGAATGATTTGAAGCATTTCGATATCGATAGCTAAATGTGTATATACAAGAAAATCGACTTTTTACCTAAATATAAGATTACGGAATTCTTCCAAATGCACTGCCGTTATACCGTTTTGGCTTTATGTAAACTTCAGTAAGATAAAGAAGGTTAATTAACTTAAATATGTTAAACTAATGATTTGAAGCATTTCGATATCGATAGTTAAATGTGTATATACAAGAAAATCGACTTTATACCTAATATAAGATTACGGAATTCTTCTAAATGCACTGCGGTTATGCCGCCATGGCTTTAAGCCAACTCCCGTTCGTTAAAGAAGGTTAATTAACTCAAATATGTTAAACTAATGATTTGAAGCATTTCGATATCGATTGCTAAATGTGTATGTACAACAAAATCTACTTTATACATAAATATAAGACTTCGGAATTCTTCCAAATGTACTGTCGTTATGCCGCCATGGCTTTATATCAACTTCAATACGTTAAAGAAGGTTAATTAACTTAAATATGTTAAACTAATGATTTGAAGCATTTCGATATCGATTGCTAAATGCGTATATACAACAAAATCGACTTCATACCTAAATATAAGATTACGGAATTCTTCTAAATGCACTGTCGTTATGCTGCCATGGCTTTATATCACCTTCATTACGTTAAAGAAGGTTAACTAACTTAAATATGTTAAACTAATGATTTGAAGATTTTCGATATCGATTGCTAAATGTGTAAATACAAGAAAGTAGACTATATACCTAAATATAAGATTACGGAATTCTTCTACATGCACTGTCGTTATGCCGCCATGGCTTTATATCACCTTTATTACGTTAAAGATGGTTAATTAACTTAAATATGTTAAACTAATGATTTGAAGCATTTCGATATCGATTACTGAATGTGTGTATACAACAAAATCGACTTTATACTAAATATAAGATTACGGAATTCTTCCAACTGTACTGTCGTTATGCCGTCATGGCTTTATATCGACTTCAATACGTTAAAGAAGGTTACTAACTTAAATATGTTAAACTAATGAGTTGAACCATCTCGATATCGATTGCTTATGTGTATATACAACAAAATCGACTTTATACCTAAATATAAGATTACGGAATTCATACAAATATACTGCCGTTATGCCGTTATGGCTTTATGTAAACATCAGTAAGATAAAGAAGGTTAATTAACTTAAATATGCTAAACCAGTTATTTGATGCATTTCGATATCGATTGCTTAATGTGTAAATACAAGAAAATCGGCTTTATACCTAAACATAAGATTACGGAATTCTTCCAAATGCACTGCCGTTATACCGTTATGGCTTTACGTACACTTCAGTAAGAAAATTAAGGTTAATTAACTTAAATATGTTAAACTAATGAGTTGAACCATCTCGATATCGATTGCTTATGTGTATATACAACAAAATCGACTTTATACCTAAATATAAGATTACGGAATTCTTCTCATGCACTGCCGTTATGCCGCCATGGTTTTATATCAACTTCAATATGTTAAAGAAGGTTAACTAACTTAAATATGTTAAACTAATGATTTGAAGCATTTCGTTATCGATTGCTAAATGTGTATATACAAGAAAAGCGACTTTATACCTAAATATAAGATTACGAAATTCTTCTAAATGCACTGTCGTTATGCCGTCATGGCTTTATATCGACTTCAATACGTTAAAGAAGGTTACTAACTTAAATATGTTAAACTAATGATTTGAAGCATTTCGATATCGATTGCTTAATGTGTAAATACAACAAGATCGACTTTATACCTAAATATAAGATTACGAACTTCTTCAAATGCACTGGTGTTATACCGTTAAGGCTTTACGTAAACTTCAGTAAGAAAAATAAGGTTAATTAACTTAAATATTTTAAACTAATGATTTGAAGCATCTCGATATCGTTAGCTATATGTGTAAATACAACAAAATCGACATTATACCTAAAAATAAGTTTACGGAATTCTTCCAAATGCACTGCCATTATACCGTTATGGCTTTATGTTAACTTCAGTTCGTTAAAGAAGGTTTATTAACTTAAATATGTTAAACCAGGTATTTGAAACATTTCGATATCGATTGCTTAATGCATATATAAAGAAAATCGACATTATACATAAATATAAGATTACGGAATTCTTCCAAATGTGCTGTCGTTATGCCGCCATGGCTTTATATCAACTTCAATAAGTTAAAGAAGTTTAATTAACTTAAATTTCTTAAAATAATGATTTGAAGCATTTCGATATCGCTTGCTAAATGTGTATGTACAAGTTACCAGTTATTTGAAGCATTTCGATATCCATTGCTTAATGCGTATATAAAAGAAAATCGACTTTATACCTAAACATAAGATTACGGAATTCTTCCAAATGTACTGTCGTGATGCCGCCATGGCTTTATGTCAACTTCAATACGTTAAAGAAGTTTAATTAACTTAAATTTGTTAAACTAATGATTTGAAGCATCTCGATATCGTTAGCTAAATGTGCAAATACAACAAAATCGACATTATACCTAAATATAAGATTACGGACTTCTTCCAAATGCACTGGTGTTATACCGTTATGGCTTTACGTAAACTTCAGTAAGAAAAATAAGGTTAATTAACTTAAATATTTTAAACTAATGATTTGAAGCATTTCGATATCGATTGCTAAATGTGTATGTACAACAAAATCAACTTTATACCTAAATATAAGATTACGGAATTTTTCTAAATGCACTGTCGTTATGCCGCCATGGCTTTATATCACGTTCATTACGTTAAAGAAGGTTAACGAACTTAAATATGTTAAACTAATGATTTGAAGCCTTTCGATATCGATTGCTAAGTGTGTATATACAAGAAAATCGGCATTATACATAAATATAAGATTACGGAATTCTTCTAAATGCACTGCCGTTATGCCGCCATGGCTTTATATCTCCTTCATTACGGTAAAGAAGGTTACTAACTTAAATATGTTAAACTAATGATTTAAAGCATTTCAATATCGATTGCTAAATGTGTATGTACAACAAAAACGACTTTATACCTAAATACAAGATAACGGAATTCATACAAATATACTGCCGTTATGCCGTTATTGCTTGATGTAAACTTCAGTAAGATAAAGAAGGTTAATTATGCTAAACCAGTTATGTGATGCATTTCGATATCGATTGCTAAATGTGTAAATACAAGAAAATCGACTTTATACCTAAATATAAGATAACGGAATTCTTCTACATGCACTGCCGTTATCCCGCCATAGTTTTATGCCAACTTCAATACGTTAAAGAAGGTTAACTAACTTAAATATGTTAAACTAATGATTTGAAGCATTTCGATATCGATTGCTAAATGTGTATGTACAACAAAATCGACTTAATACCTAAATATAAGATTACGGAATTCTTCTAAATGCACTGTCGTTATGCCGCCATGGCTCTATATCACCTTCATTATGTTAAAGAAGGTTAACTAACTTAAATATGTTAAACTAGTGATTTGCAGCATTTCGTTATCGATTGCTAAATGTGTATACACAAGAAAATCGACTTTATACCTAAATATAAGATTACGGAATTCTTCCAAATGTACTGTCGTTATGCCGCCATGGCTCTATATCACCTTCATTACGTTAAAGAAGGTTAACTAACTTAAATATGTTAAACGAATGATTTGAAGCATTTCGATATCGAAAGCTATGCTTTATGTCACCTTCATTACGTTAAAGAAGGCTACTTAACTTAAATATGTTAAACTAGTGATTTGAAGCATTTCGTTATCGATAGCTAAATGTGTATATACAAGTTACCAGTTATTTGAAGCATTTCGATATCGATTGCTTAATGCGTATATAAAAGAAAATCGACTTTATACCTAGATATAAGATTACGGAATTCTTCCAAATGTACTGTCGTTATGCCGCCATGACTTTATATCAACTTCAATACGTTAAAGAAGTTTAATTAACTTAAATTTGTTAAACTAATGATTTGAAGCATTTCGATATCGCTTGCTAAATGTGTATGTACAAGTTACCAGTTATTTGAAGCATTTCGATATCGATTGCTTAATGCGTATATAAAAGAAAATCGACTTTATACCTAAACATAAGATTACGGAATTCTTCCAAATGTACTGTCGTGATGCCGCCATGGCTTTATGTCACCTTCATTACGTTAAAGAAGGCTACTTAACTTATATATGTTAAACTAGTGATTTGAAGCATTTCGTTATCGATTGCTAAATGTGTATATACGAGAAAATCGACTTTATACCTAAATATAAGATTACGGAATTCTTCTAAATGCACTGTCGTTATGCCGCCAAGGCTTTATGTAGACTTCAGTATGCTAACAAATGTTTATTAACTTAAATATGTTAAACGAATGATTTGAAGCATTTCGATATCGATATCTAAATGTGTATGTAAAAGAAAACCGACTTTATACCTAAATATAAGATTACGGAATTCTTCCAAATGCACTGCCGTTATACCGTTATGGCTTTACGTACACTTCCGTAGGAAAAATAAGGTTAATTAACTTAAATATGTTAAACTAATGAGTTGAACCATCTCGATATCGATTGCTAATGTGTATATACAACAAAATCGACTTTATACCTAAATATAAGATTACGAAATTCTTCTAAATGCACTGTCGTTATGCCGCCATTTCTTTATATCAACTTCAATACGTTAAAGAAGGTTAACTAACTTAAATATGTTAAACTAATGATTTGAAGCATTTCGATATCGATTGCTAAATGTGTATGTACAACAAAATCGACTTTTTACCTAAATATAAGATTACGGAAGAATTTAAGCCAACTTCCGTTCGTTAAAGAAGGTTTATTAACTTAAATATGTTAAACTAATGATTTGAAGCATTTCGATATCGATAGCTAAATGTGTATATACAAGAAAATCGACTTGATACCTAATATAAGATTACGGAATTCTTCTAACTGCACTGCCTTTATGCCGCCATGGCTTTATATCACCTTCATTACGGTAAAGAAGGTTAACTAACTTAAATATGCTAAACCAGTTATTTGAAGCATTTCGATATCGATTGCTAAATGTGTATGTACAACAAAATCGACTTTTTACCTAAATATAAGATTACGGAATTCTTCTTAATTCACTGCCGTTATGCCGCCATGGCTTTAAGCCAACTTCCGTTCGTTAAAGAAGGTTTATTAACTTAAATATGTTAAACTGATGATTTGAAGCATTTCGATATCGATTGCTAAATGTGTATATACAAGAAAATCAACTTTATACATAAATATAAGACTACGGAATTCTTTCAAATGTATTGTCGTTTTGCTGCCATGGCTTTACATCAACTTCAATACGTTAAAGAAGGTTAACTAACTTAAATATGTTAAACTAATGATTTGAAGCATTTCGATATCGATTTCTAGATGCGTATATTCAACAAAATCGACTTTACACCTAAATATGAGATTACGGAATTCTTCTAAATGCACTGTCGTTATGCCGCCATGGCTTTATATCACCTTCATTACGTTAAAGAAGGTTAACGAACTTAAATATGTTAAACGAATGATTTGAAGCATTTCGATATCGATAGCTAAATGTGTATATACAAGAAAATCGACTTTATACATAAATATAAGATTACGGAATTCTTCTAAATGCACTGCCGTTATGCCGCCATGGCTTTAGGCCAACTTTTGTTCGTTAAATAAGGTTTATCAACTTAAATATGTTAAACTAATCATTTGAAGCATTACGATATCGATTGCTAAATGTGTAAATACAAGAAAAGCGACTTTATACCTAAATATAAGATTACGGAATTCTTCTACATACAGTGTCGTTATGCCGCCATATCTTTATATCACCTCCATTACGTTAAAGAAGGTTAACGAACAAATATGTTAAACTAATGATTTGAAGCATTTCGATATCGATTGCTAAATGTGTATATACGAGAAAATCGACTTTATAACTGCCGTTATGCCGTTATGGCTTTATGTAAACTTCACTAAGATAAAGAAGGTTAATTAACTTAAATATGCTTAACCAGTTTTCTGAGGCATTTCGATATATATTGGTAAATGTGTAAATACCAGAAAATCGACTTTATACCTAAATATAAAATTATAACACTACGGATTTCTTCTAAATGCACTGCCGTTATACTATTAAGGCTTTATGTAGACTTCAGTAAGCTAAAAAGCGTTTATTAACTTAATATGTTAAACTAATGATTTGAAGCATTTCAATATCGATAGCTAAATGTGTATATACAAGAAAATCGACTTTATACATAAATATAAGACTACGGAATTCTTCCAAATGTATTGTCGTTATGTCGCCATGGCTTTATGCCAACTTCCGTTCGTTAAAGAAGGTTTATTAACTTAAATATGTTAAATTAATGATTTGAAGCATTTCGATGTCGATTGCTAAATGTGTATGTACAACAAAATCGACTTTATACCTAAATATAAGATTACGGAATTCTTCTAAATGCACTGTCGTTATGCCGCCATGGCTTTATATCACCTTCATTACGTTAAAGAAGGTTAACGAACTTAAATATGTTAAACGAATGATATGAGGCATTTCGATATCGATCGCTAAATGTGTATATACAAGAAAATCGACTTCATACATAAATATAAAATTAGGGAATTCTTCTAAATGCACTGCCGTTATGCCGCCATGGCTTTAAGCCAACTTCCGTTCTTTAAAGAAGGTTTATTAACTTAAATATGTTAAACTAATGATTTGAAGCATTTCGATATCGATTGCTAAATTTGTCTATACAAGAAAATCGACTTTATACATAAATATAAGATTACGGAATTCTTCTAAATGCACTGTCGTTATGCCGCCATGGCTTTATATCACCTTCATTACGTTAAAGAAGGTTAACGAACTTAAATATGTTAAACGAATGATATGAGGCATTTCGATATCGATCGCTAAATGTGTATATACAAGAAAATCGACTTCATACATAAATATAAAATTAGGGAATTCTTCTAAATGCACTGCCGTTATGCCGCCATGGCTTTAAGCCAACTTCCGTTCTTTAAAGAAGGTTTATTAACTTAAATATGTTAAACGAATGATATGAGGCATTTCGATATCGATTGCTAAATGTGTATATACAAGAAAAGCGACTTTATACCTAAATATAAGATTACGGAATTCTTCTAAATGCACTGTCGTTATGCCGCCATGGCTTTATATCACCTTCATTACGCTAAAGAAGGTTAAAGAACTTAAATATGTTAAACTAATGATTTGAAGCCTTTCGATATCGATTGCTAAATTTGTCTATACAAGAAAATCGACTTTATACATAAATATAAGATTACGGAATTCTTCTAAATGCACTGCCGTTATGCCGCCATGGTTTTATATCACCTTCATTACGTTAAAGAAGGTTACTAACTTAAATATGTTAAACTAATGATTTAAAGCATTTCAATATCGATTGCTAAATGTGTATGTACAACAAAATCGACTTTATACCTAAATATAAGATAACGGAATTCATACAAATATACTGCCGTAATGCCGTTATTGCTTTATGTAAACTTCAGTAAGATAAAGAAGGTTAATTAACTTAAATATGCTAAACCAGTTAATAAAAGAAAACCGACTTTATACCTAAATATAAGATAACGGAATTCTTCTACATGCACTGCCGTTATCCCGCCATAGTTTTTTTCCAACTTCAATACGTTAAAGAAGGTTAACTAACTTAAATATGTTAAACTAATGATTTGAAGCATTCCGATATCGATTGCTAGATGTGTATGTACAACAAAATCGACTTCATACCTAAATATAAGATTACGGAATTCTTCTAAATGCACTGTCGTTATGCCGCCATAACTCTACATCACCTTCATTACGTTAAAGAAGGTTAACTAACTTAAATATGTTAAACTAGTGATTTGAAGCATTTCGTTATCGATTGCTAAATGTGTATATACAAGAAAATCGACTTTATACCTTAATATAAGATTACGGAATTCTTCTAAATGCACTGCCGTTATGCCGACATGGCTTTATATCAACTTCATTACGTTAAAGAAGGTTAACTAACTTAAATATGTTAAACGAATGATATGAAGCATTTCGATATCGAAAGCTAAATGTATATATACAAGAAAATCGACTTTGTACCTAAATATAAGTTTACGGAATTCTTCTAAATGTACTGTCGTTATGCCGCCTTGGCTTTATGTCACTTCATTACGTTAAAGAAGGTTAACGAACTTAAATATGTTAAACTAATGATTTGAAGCATTTCGATATCGATTGCTAAATGTGTATATACAAGAAAATCGACTTTATACATAAATATAAGATTACGGAATTCTTCTAAATGCACTGCCGTTATGCCGCCTTGGCTTTATATCACCTTCATTACGGTAAAGAAGGTTACTAACTTAAATATGTTAAACTAATGATTTAAAGCATTTCAATATCGATTGCTAAATGTGTATGTACAACAAAATCGACTTTATACCTAAATATAAGATAACGGAATTCATACAAATATACTGCCGTTATGCCGTTATTGCTTTATGTAAACTTCAGTAAGATAAAGAAGGTTAATTAACTTAAATATGCTAAACCAGTTAATAACAAGAAAATCGACTTTATACCTAAATATAAGATAACGGAATTCTTCTACATGCACTGCCGTTATCCCGCCATAGTTTTATGCCAACTTCAATACGTTAAAGAAGGTTAACTTAACTTAAATATGTTAAACTAATGATTTGAAGCATTTCGATATCGATTGCTAAGATGTGTATGTACAAGAAAATCGACTTCTATACCTAAATATAAGATTACGGAATTCTTCTAAATGCACTGTCGTTATGCCGCCATGGCTTTATATCACCTTATTACGTTAAAGAAGGTTAACGAACTTAAATATGTTAAACTAATGATTTGAGCATTTCGATATCGATTGCTAAATGTGTATATACAAGAAAATCGACTTTATACATAAATATAAGATTACGGAATTCTTCTAAATGCACTGCCGTTATGCCGCCATGGCTTTATATCAACTTCATTACGTTAAAGAAGGTTAACTAACTTAAATATGTTAAACGAATGATTTGAAGCATTTCGATATCGATTGCTAAATGTGTATATACAAGAAAATCGACTTTTACCTAAATATAAGTTTACGGAATTCTTCTAAATGCACTGTCGTTATGCCGCCTTGGCTTTATGTCAACTTCATTACGTAAAGAAGGTTAAGAACTTAAATATGTTAAACTAATGATTTGAAGCATTTCGATATCGATTGCTAAATGTGTATATACAAGAAAATCGACTTTATACATAAATATAAGATTACGGAATTCTTCTAAATGCACTGCCGTTATGCCGCCATGGCTTTATATCACCTTCATTACGGTAAAGAAGGTTACTAACTTAAATATGTTAAACTAATGATTTAAAGCATTTCAATATCGATTGCTAAATGTGTATGTACAACAAAATCGACTTTATACCTAAATATAAGATAACGGAATTCATACAAATATACTGCCGTTATGCCGTTATTGCTTTATGTAAACTTCAGTAAGATAAAGAAGGTTAATTAACTTAAATATGCTAAACCAGTTAATAACAAGAAAATCGACTTTATACCTAAATATAAGATAACGGAATTCTTCTACATGCACTGCCGTTATCCCGCCATAGTTTTTATGCCAACTTCAATACGTTAAAGAAGGTTAACTTACTTAAATATGTTAAACTATGATTTGAAGCATTTCGATATCGATTGCTAAATGTGTATATACAAGAAAATCGACTTTATACCTAAATATAAGATTACGGAATTCTTCTAAATGCACTGTCGTTATGCCGCCATGGCTTTAATCACCTTATTACGTTAAAGAAGGTTAACAACTTAAATATGTTAATAATGATTTGAAGCATTTCGATTTCGATTGCTAAATGTGTATATACAAGAAAATCGACTTTATACATAAATATAAGATTACGGAATTCTTCTAAATGCACTGTCGTTATGCCGCCATGGCTTTATATCACCTTCATTACGTTAAAGAAGGTTAACGAACTTAAATATGTAAAACGAATGATTTGAAGCATTTCGATATCGATTGCTAAATGTGTATATACAAGAAAATCGACTTTTTACCTCAATAAAAGTTTACGGAATTCTTCCAAATGCACTGGCGTTATACCGTTTTGGCTTTATGTAAACTTCAGTAAGATAACGAAGGTTAATTAACTTAAATGTGTTAAACTAATGATTTGAAGCATTTCGATATAGATTGCTAAATGTGTATATACAACAAAATCGACTTTATACATAAATATACGATAACGGAATTCTTCTAAATGCTCTGCCGTTATGCCGCCATGGCTTTATATCACCTTCATTACGGTAAAGAAGTTTAACTAACTTAAATATGTTAAACTAATGATTTGAAGCATTTCGATATCGATTGCTAAATGCGTATGTACAACAAAATCGACTTTGTACAGAATTATAAGATAACGGAATTTATATAAATATACTGCCGTTATGCCGTTATGGCTTTATGTAAACTTCACTAAGATAAAGAAGGTTAATTAACTTAAATATGCTAAACCAGTTTTCTGAAGCATTTCGATATATATTGCTAAATGTGTAAATACAAGAAAATCGACTTTATACCTAAATATAAAATTATAACATTACGGAATTCTTCTAAATGCACTGCCGTTATACTGTTAAGGCTTTATGTAGACTTCAGTAAGCTAAAAAGCGTTTATTAACTTTGAAGCATTTCAATATCGATAGCTAAATGTGTATATACAAGAAAATCGACTTTATACATAAATATAAGACTACGGAATTCTTCTAAATGTATTGTCGTTATGTCGCCATGGCTTTATGCCAACTTCCGTTCGTTAAAGAAGGTTTATTAACTTAAATATGTTGAAGTAATGATTTGAAGCATTTCGATATCGATTGCTAAATGTGTATGTACAACAAAATCGACTTTATACCTAAATATAAGATAACGGAATTCATATAAATATACTGCCGTTATGCCGTTAATGCTTTATGTAAACTTCAGTAAGATAAAGAAGGTTAATTAACTTAAATATGCTAAACTAATGATTTGAAGCATTTTGATATCGATAGCTAAATGTGTATATACAAGAAAATCAACTTTATACATAAACATAAGATTACGGAATTCTTCTAAATGCACTGCCGTTATGCCGCCATGGCTTTAGGCCAACTTTTGTTCGCTAAATAAGGTTTATTAACTTAAATATGTTAAACTAATGATTTGAAGCATTTCGATATCGATTGCTTAATGTGTAAATACAAGAAAAGCGACTTTATACCTAAATTTAAGATTACGGAATTCTTCTAAATGCACTGTCGTTATGCCGCCATGGCTTTATATCACCTCCATTACGTTAAAGAAGTTTAACGAACTTAAATATGTTAAACTAATGATTTGAAGCATTTCGATATCGATTGCTAAATGTGTATATACAAGAAAATCGACTTTATACATAAATATAAGATTACAGAATTCTTCTAAATGCACTGTCGTTATGCCGCCATGGCTTTATATCACCTTCATTACATTAAAGAAGGTAAACGAACTTAAATATGTTAAACGAATGATTTGAAGCATTTCGATATCGATAGCTAAATGTGTATATACAAGAAAATCGACTTTTTACCTCAATAAAAGTTTACGGAATTCTTCCAAATGCACTGGCGTTATACCGTTTTGGCTTTATGTAAACTTCAGTAAGATAACGGAGGTTAATTAACTTAAATGTGTTAAACTAATGATTTGAAGCATTACGATATAGATTGCTAAATGTGTATATACAACAAAATCGACTTTATACATAAATATAAGACTACGGAATTCTTCCAGATGCAGTGCCGTTATGGCTTTATGTCCACTGCAGTTCGCTAAAGGAGGTTTATTAACTTAAATATGTTAAACCAGTTATCTGAAGCATTTCCATATCGATTGCGAAATGTATATATACAAGAAAATCGACTTTATGCATAAGTATACGATAACGGAATTCTTCCAAATGCATCGCCGTTATACCGTTATGGCTATACGTAAACTTCAGTAAGAAAAATAAGGTTAATTAACTTAAATATTTTAAACTAATGATTTGAAGCATCTCGATATCGATAGCTAAATGTGTAAATACAACAAAATCGACCTTATACCTAAATATAAGATTACGGAATTCTTCCAAATCTACTGTCGTTATGCCGCCATGGCTTTATATGACCTCCATTACGTTAAAGAAGGTTAACGAACTTAAATATGTTAAACTAATGATTTGAAGCATTTCGATATCGATTGCTAAATGTGTATATACAAGAAAATCGACTTTATACATAAATATAAGATTACGGAATTCTTCTAAATGCACTGTCGTTATGCCGCCATGGCTTTATATCGCCTTCGTTACGTTAAAGAAGGTTAATCAACTTAAATATGTTAAACTTATGATTTGAAGCATTTCGATATCGATTGCTAGATGCGTATATACAACAAAATCGACTTTATACCTAAATATAAGATTACGGAATTCTTCTAGATGCACTGCCGTTATGCCGCCATGGCTTTAAGCCAACTTCCGTTCGTTAAAGAAGGTTAATTAACTTAAATATGTTAAACTAATGATTTGAAGCATTTCGTTATCGATTGCTAAATGTGTAAGTAGTCAGTGAAAGCAGACGTGTTTTTTCAGTTGTCTAAAATATTGGCAAGAATTTGTAGTTTTTTGAAGTGATAGAAAACTTGTTTTGTTTGAGACTTACCGGGAGACTGGAACAGGACTTTTAATTGATTGGATGCTAACACAAGGAATTAGATAAGTACTTTAATTTAGTTCAATATAATTTATTTGGCACATACCTGCCCCTTTTTTGGTAGGTTTAGAAAAAGATTAAATGGGAATTTCCCCACGTAACAGCTAATCAAAACGTGCACTCAATTCTTTTTTGCCGTTTTGATTTAGTCGGTCAGCTGTTTTTTGTTTTGTTTCTCCTTTTTCTCCTTCTTCGTTTTGTTTTGTTTACAGCATTGCCAACCACCAAAATATAAGTAGGGTTTATTAGGGGAAAGGACTGAACGTACCCACTGACAGGTGTTCCCAACTATTCTCTGGCAGAGTTATGGCCTCTGAGAACAGTTTGGGATGTACACCAGAGAATCCTTTTCGAAGGAACTCAAAAATATTGAGAACGCCTCCAAAAGGCAAACCTGAGGAAGCCACCGCTGCTGGATCAGCCAAAATATGCGAAAATGCCGACCAAGCAGGCAAAGGTTCAAATTTGCAGCTTCAGAATAGCGAAAATCCTAGTATTTTATGCAAACTGGGTAAAAAAATTAAAGAGCTTGAAAGCATGATGTCTGGTCAGAGACATATTAACCAAGCTATGCGTGATCTGGTAAGCTGTATCACAAGCTTATATGACAAGGCTGAAAAGCAAGAAAACCCGTCGAAAAAAGTTATGGTAGGAAAGGCGTCGCAGGTATCCCCTATTAAGAGTGATAAAAATGCCCCAAAGAGACCTCGCGAGATACTGGGATATTTGCCACCAACGAAGAAGCCGAAAAACATGAGTCATAAAGTGCAAGCAATATATAGTGAAGTCACTAAATGCATACACAAAGACAGTTTGGAAGACAAGCCCGAAGGCGAGAAATGGGTAGACGTCGTTAGGAAGAAGAAACCGATCGAGAAAAGAATCAGATCGAAACCAGACGCTATAATCTTAACAAAAAAGGAGGGAGCGTCGTATGCGGACATCCTGAAAAAAATAAAATGCGACAAAGGCCTTGAAGAACTGGGTTCAAACGTGAGGTACATTAGAAAAACCCTCAAAGGAGACCTGCTAATCGAATTAAAAAATCAAGCAGAAAAGAGAGCCGACAAGTTCGAAGGCGCCCTAGAAGGAGTTATTGGTGAGATGGCTGTAATACAGCCAAAAACTCATAATATTACCATAACGTGCAAAGACTTGGATGAGATAACCACACCAGAGGAAATATGTGAGGCATTACAAAAGGAGTGCGGGATCCAAAATCTTGGGAAACAAAATATAAAAAATCTGCGGAAAACTCGGAGCGGCACCCAAATAGCTCATATATGCCTACGAGCTGAGGATGCCAAAACTTTACTTAAGTGCGGTAAAGTAAAGATCGGGTGGTCTATCTGTCGTCTCCGGGAATTTACACCTATTACTCGCTGTTTTAGATGCTTCCAACTAGGACATATAGCACAGAAATGTAGCAGCCCCATTGATAGGTCATCCCTTTGCACTCGTTGCGGAACCCCAGGTCACATGGCAAAGACATGCACGAATTCCCCGAGTTGTATGCTTTGCAAAGGGGAACACTCTGTTTTAAGTACGGCCTGTTCTAAATACGCAGATATGTTGAAGTCAACGAAAAAATGAAGATATTGCAACTAAATCTCAACCATTGCGCTGCAGCACAAGACCTTCTGAAACAGACGGTGCTAGAAGAAAACATAGATGTCGCCATATTAAGCGAACAATATTCTCAACGTTCGGAAAGCACTTGGTGTAAAGATATAAGTGGCAAAGCAGCAATATGGGCCTGCAAAGGACAAGCTTTCACATCTCGCTCCAAAGAAACCCATAATGGCTTTACATGGGCGAAAATACAAGGAATATTTTTTGTAAGCTGCTATGCTCGTCCAAGTGCAACAATTAGCGAATTTGAAGATTTCCTCCTGGAGTTGTCTCTAGAAATCAGAAGCAAATCGCCAATAATAATAGCGGGAGATTTTAACGCATGGTCCACTGCTTGGGGTAGCAGAATTACAAACCATCGTGGTCGTCTCATTCTAGAATTTCTGAGCCAAACAAACCTTATGATTTTAAACAGTGGCACACAAAATACCTTTCAAAAGGGAAATAAAGGATCAATAATAGACCTTATGTTTGCTAACGACGCGCTTAGCAAGCATACTAAGTGGAAGTTGTCAAACATGTACACAAATAGCGACCATATGGCGATAATTGCTGAAGTTTCGTTCTCCCAGGAAACGGAACGCTGTCCGAGAAATACCTCCCGAAAGCGAAGTTGGCGTCACAAGGAATTTGTAACCGACGTTTTTCAGAGCGTCTGGAGTACGGCAAATGCATCAGGCGAAAACGCAGCCCACTTAGTATCCGCTGTGCGGAAAGAACTAGTTGCAGCTTGCGATGCAACTATGCGCAGGACGAGATACTATAACAATCGAAAGCCGGTATACTGGTGGAACGACGAAATTGCCAAGCTGAGGAAGCTCTGTCACTCAGCTAGACGCCGCCTACAGCGTAACCTGGGAAGTGATAACGAAATCAGCCTCAGAGAAGCATTTAAATGCCAAAAAAAGCTTCTGAAGTCAGCCATTGTCCGTAGTAAGAGATCCTGTTTCGAAAAGCTCTGCGAAGAAGCCAACTTAGACCCCTGGGGAACGGCATACAAAATTTGTATGTCAAAGTTCAAAAATAAGTCGCATCGACCCAAGAATGCATTATTTATGAAAAATGTTGTCGAAGCGTTATTCCCGACACATGCCCCCATTTCCTATATTAGACGAAACGAAGCTACGGAACCACCCCTACTAGTCACAGAAGACGAATTATTGGCTATTGCGAAAAAGATCGAAAACTCCAAAGCGCCAGGAATAGATGGTATACCAAATAGAGCCCTTAAAGAAGCCATAACCCTAAGGCCCAGCTTATTTGTTAACATGTACAATGCGTGTATATTAGAAGAGGTATTCCCCGATCCGTGGAAGATACAGCGTCTGGTTCTACTGCCAAAGCCAAAAAAGCCACCAGAAACCGCTTGGAGTTAGCAATCCAAAAAGCCGGCGGATTATCAGAGAGACAATACGGCTTTATTAAAAAGAGGTCCACTATTGATGCACTAAGGGAAGTAGTTGATACTGCGAAATGTGCAATAAGTGGAAAAAGATGGAAAGGTGGCACAAAAAAATACTGCGCGCTAATAACCCTGGATGTGAAGAATGCGTTCATCTCCGCAAAATGGGTAAATATAATAACAGCTCTGCACGATATACACGCTCCTCATTATCTGATAAATATTATAATGAGTTACTTTCAAAATAGGAAACTGCTATTCGACACGGACGAGGGCACTCAGAGCTACACTATCTCCAGTGGAGTACCGCAAGGGTCGGTTTTAGGCCCGCTGCTATGGAACCTGATGTACGACGGGGTGTTAAGAATACCGCAACCAAAAGATGTAAAAACAATCGCATATGCGGATGACCTCATAGTGGTTGCTGTAGCCAAACATCTGGATGACCTCCGGATCAAATGCAATGATAGCATAAATGGCTTGCGCCGATGGTTTACTACCATGAGTCTAGAGCTGGCTGAGCAGAAAACAGAAGTCTTGCTCATAAGCTCAAGGAAAATTGAGGAGAAAATATCGCTGACCATCGGTGAATGTGAGATTACTTCACAGCCGCAGTTGAAGTATCTTGGGGTAATAGTGGACTCAAGGCTCAAGTTCAAGGAACACTTGGAGAATGTGACACGTAAAGCAAATAAAATATATAATGCATTATCCAGAATGATGGCTAATAAAGGCTGTGTGCGTTCCAGCCGACGATGTTTAATAGCTAAGGTAATAAGTTCAGTTATCCTGTATGCGGCTCCAATATGGATACAGGCGCTAGAAATAAAATCGTATGCTAAACCAATTAACACAGTGCATAGGCTATCAGCAATACGCGTGATAAGTGCTTTCCGAACTATTTCAATTGACGCCGCCGAGGTATTAGCCAGTATGGCACCGATTGACATCCGGGGAGACGAGTTCGCGCGAATATATAATTTATCAGAGACGTCTACCACAGCAAAAAGAGAAGAGAGAAATAAAAGCATTGCAATGTGGCAGCAACGGTGGCAAACTTCATGCAAAGGACGGTGGACCTACCGACTGATTTCGGACATAAACTCGTGGATAGGTAGACAGCATGGGGATCTGGATTTCCATCTTACCCAAATACTCAGTGGGCATGGTTGCTTCAGAATCTACCTTTTCAAATATAATCATGACTTTAGTCCATACTGTCCGACGTGTTCAGAGTGTAGAGAAGACTCTGAACACGTGTTCTTTTATTGCCCTCGGTTTTCAAGCATAAGGGAAAAGCTGAAAACCACCCTTGGAGGTAGTATTACGGTGGAAAATTTGACAGCACTTATGTGCGAGTCCTCTGTAAAGTGGAAAGCTGTCAGTGAAGCGGCAATTGAGATAATTAGAACAGATTAGGCGTCAGTCAGTCCGTGCAATAGAGGAGACTTAAACGTCTTCTTCTCTCCCATGAAGTAATACTTTGTCCAGTGGTCCCGTGGGAGAGACATAAGGTGGGAGTAGGTTAGGTTTAACGGATTAAAGTCCCGCACTCCGGCTTTCGATGCTTCCTCCTACTATACAAAAAAAAAAAAAAAAAAAAAAAAAATGTGTATATACAACAAAATCGACTTTATACCTAAATATAAGATAACGGAATTCATATAAATATACCGCTGTTATGCCGTGATGGCTTTATGTAAACTTGAGTAAGATAAAGAAGGTTAATTAACTTAAATCTGCTAAACCAGTTATTTGAAGCATTTCGATATCGATTGCAAAATGTGTATATACAAGAAAATCGAATTTATGCCTAAATATAAGACTACGGAATTCTTCCAGATGCAGTGCCGTTATGGCTTTATGTCAACTTCAGTTCGCTAAAGGAGGTTTATTAACTTAAATATGTTAAACCAGTTATCTGAAGCATTTCCATATCGATTGCGAAATGTATATATACAAGAAAATCGACTTTATACATAAATATACGATAACGGAAATCTTCCAAATGCATCGCCGTTATACCGCTATGGCTTTACGTAAACTTCAGTAAGAAAAATAAGGTTAATTAACTTAAATATTTTAAACTAATGATTTGAAGCACCTCGATATCGATTGCTAAATGTGTAAATACAACAAAATCGACCTTATACCTAAATATAGGATTACGGAATTCTTCCAAATCTACTGTCGTTATGCCGCCATGGCTTTATATCACCTCCATTACGTTAAAGAAGGTTAACGAACTTAAATATGTTAAACTAATAATTTGAAGCATCTCGATATCGATTGCTAAATGTGTATATACAAGAAAATCGACTTTATACATATATATAAGATTACGGAATTCTTCTAAATGCACTGTCGTTATGCCGCCATGGCTTTATATCACCTTCGTTACGTTAAGGAAGGTTAATCAACTTAAATATGTTAAACTTATGATTTGAAGCATTTCGACATCGATTGCTAGATGCGTATATACAACAAAATCGACTTTATACCCAAACATAAGATTACGGAATTCTTCTAGATGCACTGCCGTTATGCCGCCATGGCTTTATGAAAACTTCCGTTCGTTAAAGAAGGTTAATTAACTTAAATATGTTAAACTAATGATTTGAAGCATTTCGTTATCGATTGCTAAATGTGTATATACAACAAAATCGACTTTATACCTAAATATAAAATTATAACATTACGGAATTCTTCTAAATGCACTGCCGTTATACCGTTAAGGCTTTATGTAGACTTCAGTATGCTAAAACATGTTTATTATCTTAATATGTTAAACTTATGACTTGAAGCATTTCGATATCGATAGCTAAAAGTGTATATACAAGAAAATCGACTTTATGCCTAAATATAAGATTACGGAATTCTTCTAAATGCCCTGTCGTTATGCCGCCATGGCTTTATATCACCTTCATTACGTTTGAATATATCTCGAACGTTCGACGAGTCAATTTATGGACGATGCGTCGATCGTTGAGAATATGAAAAACGGAAAAGCAGAAGTGTATTAGTGAATAAAACCACAAAGTTTGTGTTTCATATAACAAATTAAAATGTTTGAGATTTTTATTTTATTAATTTGTGATTACCAAAAATTACTTACATTTATGGTTTGTGCTTGTGGTGATGCTTGTTGTGGTGGACGGTGGAAAAACGTCTTGCCTCGCTTCGCTCTCTAAACAAAAAGTACTTTAGCCTCACTAGCAGAATCACTTGCTAAGTGGGAGTTTTCAACGAAACCATTGCCAGTTGAGTGAAAGCTATTAACAGTTGAGTGAAAACTATTAACAGCTAACTGGCAATGGTTTGTTATATACTCACTAGGGGGTGGTAAAAAGAAATTAGGCGCTGGCCTAAACATACCGGCCCCCTTGCGGTGAGCAACAAAAAAAAAAAAAAAATTAAATGTCCATCGACCACCATAACGATATACAAATGTACAATCTTAGTAGCTAAATAGAAAATGTATAAATATAGAAAATATGTTATAAATTCATTTATTTATTATTGTAATTATTTTAAAAATACGAATAAAAAACGACAGCCATGACTTAACTTAGTAACGGGCCGTACCCGAAAGCACCCAACCGAATATGGAGCCCTGAGCGAGGAGCTGCCCAAACGTCAGTGGCATGACCTGTTGGGTCATAATGCGTGAGTAGACATCCGCGCCGAGCACCAAGCGTATCGGTGATGACTTGTGGAAGTTCGGATCCGCCAGTTTGATGTGAGCGTATGGAGCGTGCGTCGATATTCGGGTATTTGTCCCATGTCTGCCTCGCAGTACTACGAGGCAGCCGCGTTGACCACCGATATGGGTCTGCACAAGTTGGAGTTCCCTTGCAAGGTCGTGTGCAATCAGCGACGTAGGAGCGCATGCGTCTATCAGAGCCCTGACCAAGTGTAGACGTCCCCTTGCCTCAATCTTTACCACCGCCGTCGGTAGAATGGCTGTCGTTGGCAGCAAGGAAGGAGTCGCTATGCTGGCTCGATCCGCTAGCCCGGCTCTAAAGGAGCTAGCCCGGTGAAGCTGGAGAGACCTGGTCTCCAGTCTTGCCGGGTTGTGCGCTTGGCGACGGTGCAGACGGCGTTGGTGGGAGCGACGTTCATGTCGCAGAAGGGGGCGGAAAGTCCGGGTTTCCGTTTCCCCTCGCTGTGATGGGCGGAAAGGCCGTGTTTCCGCTCCAGTTTCCAATGATTCTCCCTCCGGTGCTGGTTGGAGAGGCCTAGTCTCCGTTCCAGCGTCTGACGCATAGATAGATAGAGCATCGTCGGAGCTCATTTGTTCGCACCACGACGGGTTTTGAGGCACTGTGGGGCGGCGACGCGTATTTTCCCCGATGTGGAGCATTGTGTGGTGCTTTTCGTTGCAGCGCCGGCACCGTGCGTCGCTGGGGCAATTCGCTGACCTGTGGTTTATCGCAAGGCAATTAACACAATATTTGCCTATGAGAGCTTCCCGTAGGCGCTCCTCCGGTGTCTTGGCCCGGAAGGACGAGCAGAGCCGCAATGGATGCTTTCCCTTGCACAGCGTGCAAGAAAGCGGAAACGGTTCGGGAGTAGCGCCGCGGTCTTCTTCAAGCTACTGTAGCGAGTCATCTTCCTGAAATTAATCTGTTGACGATTTTGTGTTGTGGTTTTGAATATCATCTAAAACTGATTGGGTGGCGAGAAAAAGTGCATAAATTATATTATAAACATTGCATAGTGTGGAGGCGGCCTTATGTGGTGTGAACTGCCTTACATTACCATAGTGTGTAGGCGGCCTTATGTGGTGTGAACTGCCTTACCTTACCATAGTGTTGCAAACAATAATTAAATAAAAAAAAAAAACATTTTGCCTTTAGCATCAAATTTATGTTATCGTTATTGTTTTATTTGTCGTATGTTTTCGACAAAGTGTCCTGCCACCAAAGAAAATGTTAAATACAATTTGGTTTAATAATTATTTTCAATTCTTACTTGTCAGTAAGTTCAAGGGCAATGCATACATGTACTGCTGTAGAAGGAGACTTTCGGTTTGCAATTGCGTTATTTGCTAGCAAAAAATATCTTTCAAATATGGTATTTGCAATAAAAATTGACTTTAAAATTCATAAGCATGAGTTATGCCTCATAGTTTGAAAGAAAACAGTTTTAGATTCACTGTTGTAAAAATTTTTATGGCGAATTAAAAACTGACGGCATGGCATCACCGTATGACATTTCGTATGTTTGGTTATGTGCACACCATGTGCACATGGAATTTGACAGCCGGCCCGCGTGTGTGTGTAATAAATAAATTATTTTAAAATAAACCGAAATTGTCAAAATTGCTACCAAGTGAAAGCTGTGCTGCTTGCCGTGATTTATATCAACGTTGTGCTAAGTTGTTTAACAGTTCCTCGCGTAATTTACTTGCCGTGTGCCTTGTTTGCCTGTGCACTGGTGCCGCTTTGGCCACCACCTGCACAAGCCCCAAAGTGAGTGTAACATCCTTCAGCACTCAGGATGCCACAATCCTTACACAAGTGGCACAAGTGGCGCATGTTTCATACATGCTGTAAAATTCTAGCAAAAATTAATAGATATCTATAAAGAAGTATGAAAATAAACGAAAAGTAAAATAAAGCATGTTTATCAAAACCCACAAACCAAAAAGTTACATTAAAATAAAAGAATATAAGCAACAGTTACAGATATCTAAAAATAATGGCTGCAGCA
Source organism: Bactrocera correcta (assembly GCA_027475135.1). Classification (NCBI taxonomy): domain Eukaryota; kingdom Metazoa; phylum Arthropoda; class Insecta; order Diptera; family Tephritidae; genus Bactrocera; species Bactrocera correcta. The sequence continues at coordinate 13,868,660 of CM050324.1, forward strand.
AAAATAAAAATTAATAATAATTCAAGCAAAACGAATATTTGCGAACATCCTGCAGGTGAAAGATAATAGTAAGTTATACGTTTAAAAGGAAACTTTCCAAATTATGTTTAACACTATCTAATATTATATTAGCAATTAATTATAAAAACCATAATATAACAACTAAATCTCAAGCATATATTGAGTAGGGAATGGCGATAGAGAGGAGATTTCGACCAAATTTATTTGCAAGTTCAAATCATAGTATCTACTTTTCTGTAGAGTTTTTTTTTCAATAAACTGCGTGTAGGAAACGATGAAATAAGAATATCACGAAATCGGTATAAAATCATGTTTTTGCTGTACATCTTAGTTCATCGTCATCGGCGAAGGCCAACTTATGGCAGCAGGAAAGGTAAGCAAGTGAACGTAATGAAATTTGCATATTTATTAAAGTAATTTCTTTTACTTACAGATTTACGGAATAAAACTGAAATAAACAAGCGCAGATGTTTCGACTTACTATACGCGCTAGCTAGAAAACCGTCGCCCGCAAAATATGTGATCTCCTTTCCGAGCAATTTTAAAAACCTAAATATG
>CM050324.1:13870238-13908845 GCA_027475135.1 Bactrocera correcta
GCAGTGCATGTAGAAGAATTTCGTTATCTTATATTTAGGTATAAAGTCGATTTTCTTGCACATTTAGCAATCGATATCGAAATGCTTCAAATAACTGGTTTAGCATGTTTAAGATAATTAACCTTCTTTATCTTACTGAAGTTTACATAAAGCAATAACGGCATAACGGCAGTATATTTATATGAATTCCGTAATCTTATATTTAGGTATAAAGTCGATTTTGTTGTATATACGCATTTAGCAATCGATATCGAAATGCTTCAAATCATTAGTTTAACATATTTAAGTTAATTAACCTTCTTTAACGTATTGAAGTTGATATAAAGCCATGGCGGCATAACGACAGTAGATTTGGAAGAATTCCGTGATCTTATATTTAGGTATAAGGTCGATTTTTTTGTATATACACATTTAGCAATCGATATCGAAATGCTTCAAATCATTAGTTTAACATATTTAAGTAAGTTAACCTTCTTTAACGTATTGAAGTTGATATAAAGAAATGGCGGCATAACGACAGTGCATTTAGAAGAATTTCGTAATTTTATATTTAGGTATAAAGTCGATTTTGTTGTATATACACATTAGCAATCGATATCGAGATGGTTCAACTCATTAGTTTAACATATTTAAGTTAATTGACCTTATTTTTCCTACGGAAGTGTACGTAAAGCCATAAAGGTATAACGGCAGTGCATTTGGAAGAATTCCGTAATCTTATATTTAGGTATAAAGTCGGTTTTCTTTTATATACACATTTAGATATCGATATCGAAATGCCTCAAATCATTCATTCATTAACATATTTAAGTTAGTTAACCTTCTTTAACCTAATGAAGGTGATATAAAGCCATGGCGGCATAACGACAGTGCATTAAGAAGAATTCCGTAATCTTATATTTAGGTATAAAGTCGATTTTCTTGTATATACACATTTAGCAATCAATAGCGAAATGCTTCAAATCACTAGTTTAACATATTTAAGTTAAGTAGCCTTCTCTAACGTAATGAAGGTGATATAAAGCCATGGCGGCATAACGACAGTACATCTGGAAGAATTCCGTAATCTTATGTTTAGGTATAATTTCGATTTTCTTTTACATACACATTTAGCAAGCGATATCGAAATGCTTCAAATCATTAGTTTAACAAATTTAAGTTAATTAACCTTCTTTAACGTATTGAAGTTGATATAAAGCCATGGCGGCATAACGACAGTAGATTTGGAAGAATTCCGTAATCTTATATCTAGGTATAAAGTCGATTTTCTTTTATATATGCATTAAGCAATCGATATCGAAATGCTTCAAATAACTGGTTTAACATATTTAAGTTAATAAACCTTCTTTAACGAACTGAAGTTAACATAAAGCCATAACGGCATAACGGCAATGCATTTAGAAGAATTCCGTTATCGTGTATTTATGTATAAAGTCGACTTTCTTAAATATTCACATTTAGCAATCGATAACGAAATGCTGCAAAACATTAGTTTAACATATTTAAGTTAATTAACCTTCTTTATCTTACTGAAGTTTACATAACGCCATAACGGCATAACGGCAGTATATTTATATGAATTCCGTTATCTTATATTTAGGTATAAAGTCGATTTTGTTGTACATACACATTTAGCAATCGTTATCGAAATGCTTCAAATCATTAGTTTAACATATTTAAGTTAGTTAACCTTCTTTAACGTAATGAAGGTGATATAAAGCCATGGCGGCATAACGACAGTACATTTGGAAGAATTCCGTAGTCTTATATTTAGGTATAAAGTAGATTTTCTTTTATATATGCAATAAGCAATCGATATCGAAATGCTTCAAATACCTGGTTTAACATATTTAAGTTATTAAACCTTCTTTAACGAACTGAAGTTAACATGAAGCCATAACGGTATAATGGCAGTGCATTTGGAAGAATTCCGTAAACTTATATTTAGGTATAATGTCGATTTTGTTGTATTTACTCATTTAGCTATCGATATCGAGATGCTTCGAATCATTAGTTTAAAATATCTAAGTTAATTAACCTTATTTTTCTTACTGAAGTTTACGTAAAGCCATAACGGTATAACGGCAGTGCATTTGGAAGAAGTCCGTAATCTTATATTTAGGTATAAAGTCGATTCTGTTGTATATACACATTAGCAATCAATAACGAGATGGTTCAACTCATTAGTTTAAGTTGGTTAACCTTCTTTAACGTATTTAAGTTGATATAAAGCATAACGGAATAACGGCAGTGCATTTGGAAGAATTCCGTAATCTTATATTTAGGTATAAAGTCGATTTTCTTGTATTTACACATTAAGCAATCGATACCGAAATGCATCAAATAACTGGTTTAGCATATTTAAGTTAATTAACCTTCTCTATCTTTCTGAAGTTTACATAAAGCAATAACGGCATAACGGCAGTATATCTATATGAATTCCTTTATCTTATATTTAGGTATAAAGTCGATTTTCTTGTACATACACATTTAGCAATCGATATCGAAATGCTTCAAATCATTAGTTTAACATATTTAAGTTAGTTAACTTTCTTTACCGTAATGAAGGTGATATAAAGCCATGGCGGCATAACGACAGTGCATTTAGAAGAATTCCGTAATCTTACATTTAGGTATAAAGACGATTTTGTTGTATATACGCATCTAGCAATCGATATCGAAATGCTTCAAATCATTAGTTTAACATATTTAAGTAAATTAACCTTCTTTAACGTATTGAAGTTGATATAAGGCCATGGCGGCATAACGACAGTAGATTTGGAAGAATTCCGTGATCTTATATTTAGGTATAAAGACGATTTTGTTGTATATACGCATCTAGCAATCGATATCGAAATGCTTCAAATCATTAGTTTAACATATTTAAGTTAGTTAACTTTCTTTACCGTAATGAAGGTGATATAAAGCCATGGCGGCATAACGACAGCGCATTTATAAGAATTCCGTAATCTTACATTTAGGTATAAAGACGATTTTGTTGTATATACGCATCTAGCAATCGATATCGAAATGCTTCAAATCATTAGTTTAACATATTTAAGTTAATTGACCTTATTTTTCCTACGGAAGTGTACGTAAAGCCATAAAGGTATAACGGCAGTGCATTTGGAAGAATTCCGTAATCTTATATTTAGGTATAAAGTCGGTTTTCTTTTATATACACATTTAGATATCGATATCGAAATGCCTCAAATCATTCGTTTAATATATTTAAGTTAGTTAACCTTCTTTAACCTAATGAAGGTGATATAAAGCCATGGCGGCATAACGACAGTGCAGTAAGAAGAATTCCGTAATCTTATATTTAGGTGTAAAGTCGATTTTCTTGTATATACACATTTAGCAATCAATAACGAAATGCTTCAAATCACTAGTTTAACATATTTAAGTTAAGTAGCCTTCTCTAACGTAATGAAGGTGATATAAAGCCATGGCGGCATAACGACAGTACATCTGGAAGAATTTCGTAATCTTATGTTTAGGTATAAATTCGATTTTCTTTTACATACACATTTAGCAAGCGATATCGAAATGCTTCAAATCATTAGTTTAACAAATTTAAGTTAATTAACCTTCTTTAACGTATTGAAGTTGATATAAAGCCATGGCGGCATAACGACAGTAGATTTGGAAGAATTCCGTAATCTTATATCTAGGTATAAAGTCGATTTTCTTTTATATATGCATTAAGCAATCGATATCGAAATGCTTCAAATAACTGGTTTAACATATTTAAGATAATAAACCTTCTTTAACGAACTGAAGTTAACATAAAGCCATAACGGCATAACGGCAATGCATTTAGAAGAATTCCGTTATCGTGTATTTATGTATAAAGTCGACTTTCTTAAATATTCACATTTAGCAATCGATAACGAAATGCTGCAAAACATTAGTTTAACATATTTAAGTTAATTAACCTTCTTTATTTTACTGAAGGTTACATAACGCCATAACGGCATAACGGCAGTATATTTATATGTATTCCGTTATCTTATATTTAGGTATAAAGTCGATTTTGTTGTACATACACATTTAGCAATCGATATCGAAATGCTTCAAATCATTAGTTTAACATATTTAAGTTAGTTAACCTTCTTTAACGTAATGAAGGTGATATAAAGCCATGGCGGCATAACGACAGTACATTTGGAAGAATTCCGTAGTCTTATATTTAGGTATAAAGTAGATTTTCTTTTATATATGCAATAAGCAATCGATATCGAAATGCTTCAAATACCTGGTTTAACATATTTAAGTTATTAAACCTTCTTTAACGAACTGAAGTTAACATGAAGCCATAACGGTATAATGGCAGTGCATTTGGAAGAATTCCGTAAACTTATATTTAGGTATAATGTCGATTTTGTTGTATTTACTCATTTAGCTATCGATATCGAGATGCTTCGAATCATTAGTTTAAAATATCTAAGTTAATTAACCTTATTTTTCTTACTGAAGTTTACGTAAAGCCATAACGGTATAACGGCAGTGCATTTGGAAGAAGTCCGTAATCTTATATTCAGGTATAAAGTCGATTCTGTTGTATATACACATTAGCAATCAATAACGAGATGGTTCAACTCATTAGTTTAAGTTGGTTAACCTTCTTTAACGTATTTAAGTTGATATAAAGCATAACGGTATAACGGCAGTGCATTTGGAAGAATTCCGTAATCTTACATTTAGGTATAAAGACGATTTTGTTGTATATACGCATCTAGCAATCGATATTTAAATGCTTCAAATCATTAGTTTAACATATTTAAGTTATTTAACCTTCTTTAACGTATTGAAGTTGATATAAAGCCATGGCGGCATAACGACAGTAGATTTGGAAGAATTCCGTGATCTTATATTTAGGTATAAGGTCGATTTTTTTGTATATACACATTTAGCAATCGATATCGAAATGCTTTTAAACATTAGTTTAACATATTTAAGTTAATTAACCTTCTTTATCCTACTGAAGTTTACATAAAGCCCAAACGGTATAAAGCCAGTGCATTTGGAAGAATTCCGTAATCTTATATTTAGGTATAAAGTCGATTTGCTTGTATATACACATTTAGCTTTCGATATCGAAATGCTTCAAATCATTCGTTTAACATATTTAAGTTAGTTAAAATTCTTTAACGTAATGAAGGTGATATAGAGCCATGGCGGCATAACGACAGTGCATTTAGAAGAATTCCGTAATCTTATATTTAGGTAAGAAGCCGATTTTGTTGTACATACACATTTAGCAATCGATATCGAAATGCTTCAAATCATTAGTTTAACATATTTAAGTTAGTTAACCTTCTTTAGCGTATTGAAGTTGGCATAAAACTATGGCGGGATAACGGCAGTGCAAGTAGAAGAATTTCGTTATCTTATATTTAGGTATAAAGTCGATTTTCTTGCACATTTAGCAATCGATATCGAAATGCATCAAATAACTGGTTTAGCATGTTTAAGATAATTAACCTTCTTTATCTTACTGAAGTTTACATAAAGCAATAACGGCATAACGGCAGTATATTTATATGAATTCCGTAATCTTATATTTAGGTATAAAGTCGATTTTGTTGTATATACGCATTTAGCAATCGATATCGAAATGCTTCAAATCATTAGTTTAACATATTTAAGTTAATTAACCTTCTTTAACGTATTGAAGTTGATATAAAGCCATGGCGGCATAACGACAGTAGATTTGGAAGAATTCCGTGATCTTATATTTAGGTATAAGGTCGATTTTTTTGTATATACACATTTAGCAATCGATATCGAAATGCTTCAAATCATTAGTTTAACATATTTAAGTAAGTTAACCTTCTTTAACGTATTGAAGTTGATATAAAGAAATGGCGGCATAACGACAGTGCATTTAGAAGAATTTCGTAATTTTATATTTAGGTATAAAGTCGATTTTGTTGTATATACACATTAGCAATCGATATCGAGATGGTTCAACTCATTAGTTTAACATATTTAAGTTAATTGACCTTATTTTTCCTACGGAAGTGTACGTAAAGCCATAAAGGTATAACGGCAGTGCATTTGGAAGAATTCCGTAATCTTATATTTAGGTATAAAGTCGGTTTTCTTTTATATACACATTTAGATATCGATATCGAAATGCCTCCAATCATTCGTTTAACATATTTAAGTTAGTTAACCTTCTTTAACCTAATGAAGGTGATATAAAGCCATGGCGGCATAACGACAGTGCATTAAGAAGAATTCCGTAATCTTATATTTAGGTATAAAGTCGATTTTCTTGTATATACACATTTAGCAATCAATAACGAAATGCTTCAAATCACTAGTTTAACATATTTAAGTTAAGTAGCCTTCTCTAACGTAATGAAGGTGATATAAAGCCATGGCGGCATAACGACAGTACATCTGGAAGAATTCCGTAATCTTATGTTTAGGTATAAATTCGATTTTCTTTTACATACACATTTAGCAAGCGATATCGAAATGCTTCAAATCATTAGTTTAACAAATTTAAGTTAATTAACCGTCTTTAACGTATTGAAGTTGATATAAAGCCATGGCGGCATAACGACAGTAGATTTGGAAGAATTCCGTAATCTTATATCTAGGTATAAAGTCGATTTTCTTTTATATATGCATTAAGCAATCGATATCGAAATGCTTCAAATAACTGGTTTAACATATTTAAGTTAATAAACCTTCTTTAACGAACTGAAGTTAACATAAAGCCATAACGGCATAACGGCAATGCATTTAGAAGAATTCCGTTATCGTGTATTTATGTATAAAGTCGACTTTCTTAAATATTCACATTTAGCAATCGATAACGAAATGCTGCAAAACATTAGTTTAACATATTTAAGTTAATTAACCTTCTTTATCTTACTGAAGTTTACATAACGCCATAACGGCATAACGGCAGTATATTTATATGAATTCCGTTATCTTATATTTAGGTATAAAGTCGATTTTGTTGTACATACACATTTAGCAATCGATATCGAAATGCTTCAAATCATTAGTTTAACATATTTAAGTTAGTTAACCTTCTTTAACGTAATGAAGGTGATATAAAGCCATGGCGGCATAACGACAGTACATTTGGAAGAATTCCGTAGTCTTATATTTAGGTATAAAGTAGATTTTCTTTTATATATGCAATAAGCAATCGATATCGAAATGCTTCAAATACCTGGTTTAACATATTTAAGTTATTAAACCTTCTTTAACGAACTGAAGTTAACATGAAGCCATAACGGTATAATGGCAGTGCATTTGGAAGAATTCCGTAAACTTATATTTAGGTATAATGTCGATTTTGTTGTATTTACTCATTTAGCTATCGATATCGAGATGCTTCGAATCATTAGTTTAAAATATCTAAGTTAATTAACCTTATTTTTCTTACTGAAGTTTACGTAAAGCCATAACGGTATAACGGCAGTGCATTTGGAAGAAGTCCGTAATCTTATATTTAGGTATAAAGTCGATTTTGTTGTATATACACATTAAGCAATCAATAACGAGATGGTTCAACTCATTAGTTTAAGTTGGTTAACCTTCTTTAACGTATTTAAGTTGATATAAAGCATAACGGTATAACGGCAGTGCATTTGGAAGAATTCCGTAATCTTATATTTAGGTATAAAGTCGATTTTCTTGTATTTACACATTAAGCAATCGATACCGAAATGCATCAAATAACTGGTTTAGCATATTTAAGTTAATTAACCTTCTCTATCTTTCTGAAGTTTCATAAAGCAATAACGGCATAACGGCAGTATATCTATATGAATTCCTTTATCTTATATTTAGGTATAAAGTCGATTTTCTTGTACATACACATTAGCAATCGATATCGAAATGCTTCAAATCATTAGTTTAACATATTTAAGTTAATTAACATTCTTTAACGTATTGAAGTTGATATAAAGCCATGGCGGCATAACGACAGTGATTTGGAAGAATTCCGTGATCTTATATTTAGGTAAAAAGGTCGATTTTTTTTGTATATACACATTTAGCAATCGATATCGAAATGCTTTTAAACATTAGTTTAACATATTTAAGTTAATTAACCTTCTTTATCCTACTGAAGTTTACATAAAGCCCAAACGGTATAAAGCCAGTGCATTTGGAAGAATTCCGTAATCTTATATTTAGGTATAAAGTCGATTTTCTTGTATATACACATTTAGCTTTCGATATCGAAATGCTTCAAATCATTCGTTTAACATATTTAAGTTAGTTAAAATTCTTTAACGTAATGAAGGTGATATAGAGCCATGGCGGCATAACGACAGTGCATTTAGAAGAATTCCCTAATCTTATATTTAGGTATGAAGCCGATTTTGTTGTATATACACATTTAGCAATCGATATCGAAATGCTTCAAATCATTAGTTTAACATATTTAAGTTAGTTAACCTTCTTCAGCGTATTGAAGTTGGCATAAAACTATGGCGGGATAACGGCAGTGCATGTAGAAGAATTTCGTTATCTTATATTTAGGTATAAAGTCGATTTTCTTGCACATTTAGCAATCGATATCGAAATGCATCAAATAACTGGTTTAGCATGTTTAAGATAATTAACCTTCTTTATCTTACTGAAGTTTACATAAAGCAATAACGGCATAACGGCAGTATATTTATATGAATTCCGTAATCTTATATTTAGGTATAAAGTCGATTTTGTTGTTTATACGCATTTAGCAATCGATATCGAAATGCTTCAAATCATTAGTTTAACATATTTAAGTAAGTTAACCTTCTTTAACGTATTGAAGTTGATATAAAGAAATGGCGGCATAACGACAGTAGATTTGGAAGAATTCCGTGATCTTATATTTAGGTATAAGGTCGATTTTTTTGTATATACACATTTAGCAATCGATATCGAAATGCTTTAAAACATTAATTTAACATATTTAAGTTAATTAACCTTCTTTATCCTACTGAAGTTTACATAAAGCCTTAACGGCATAACGGCAGTATATTTGTATGAATTCCGTTATCTTATATTTAGGTATAAAGTCGATTTTGTTGTACATACATATTTAGCAATCGATATTGAAATGCTTCAAATCATTAGTTTAATATATTTAAGTTAGTAACCTTCTTTACCGTATTGAAGTCGATATAAAGCCATGGCGGCATAACGACAGTACATTTGGAAGAATTCCGTAATCTTATATTTAGGTATAATGTCGATTTTGTTGTATGTACACATTCAGCAATCGATATCGAAATGCTTCAAATCATTAGTTTAACATATTTAAGTTAATTAACCTTCTTTATCTTACTGAAGTTTACATAAAGCCATGGCGGCATAACGACAGTGCATGTAGAAGAATTCCGTTATCTTATATTTAGGTATATAGTCTATTTTCTTGTATTTACACATTTAGCAATCGATATCGAAAATCTTCAAATCATTAGTTTAACATATTTAAGTTAGTTAACCTTCTTTAACGTAATGAAGGTGATATAAAGCCATGGCGGCATAACGACAGTGCATTTAGAAGAATTCCGTAATCTTATATTTAGGTATAAAGTCGATTTTGTTGTATATACGCATTTAGCAATCGATATCGAAATGCTTCAAATCATTAGTTTAACATATTTAAGTTAATTAACCTTCTTTAACGTATTGAAGTTGATATAAAGCCATGGCGGCATAACGACAGTGCATTTAGAAGAATTCCGTAATCTTATATTTATGTATAAAGTCGATTTTCTTGTATATACACATTTAGCAATCGATATCGAAATGCTTCAAATAATTAGTTTAACAAATTTAAGCTAATAAACCTTCTTTAACGAACGGAAGTTGGCCTAAAGCCATAACGGTATAACGCTAGTGCATTTGGAAGAATTCCGTAAACTTATATTTAGGTATAATGTCGATTTTGTTGTAAATACACATTTAGCTATCGATATCGAAATGCTTCAAATCATAAGTTTAACATATTAAGTTAATAAACATTTTTTAGCATACTGAAGTCTACATAAAGCCTTAACGGTATAACGGCAGTGCATTTAGAAGAATTCCGTAATGTTATAATTTTATATTAAGGGATAAAGTCGATTTTCTTGTATATACACATTTCGCAATCGATATCGAAATGCTTCAGATAACTGGTTTAACATATTTAAGTTAATAAACCTCCTTTAGCGAACTGAAGATGACATAAAGCCATGATTCCATAGTCTTATATTTAGGCATAAAGTCGATTTTCTTGTAAATACACATTTAGGAATCGATATTAAAATGCTTCAAATCATTAGTTTAACATATTTGAGTTAATTAATCTTCTTTAACGAACGGGAGTTGGCTTAAAGCCATGGCGGCATAACGGCAGTGCATTTAGAAAAATTGCGTAATCTTATATTAGGTATAAAGTCGATTTTCTTGTATATACACATTTAACTATCGATATCGAAATGCTTCAAATCATTAGTTTAACATATTTAAGTTAATTAACCTTCTTTATCTTACTGAAGTTTACATAAAGCCAAAACGGTATAACGGCAGTGCATTTGGAAGAATTCCGTAACCTTATATTTAGGTAAAGAGTCGATTTTCTTGTATATACACATTTAGCTATCGATATTGAAATGCTTCAAATCATTCGTTTAACATATTTAAGTTAGTTAACCTTCTTTAAGGTAATGAAGGTGATAATAAAGCCATGGCGGCATAACGACAGTGCATTTAGAAGAATTCCGTAATCTTATATTTAGGTATAAAGCCGATTTTGTTGTATATACGCATTTAGCAATCGATACCGAAATGCTTCAAATCATTAGTTTAACATATTTAAGTTAATTAACCTTCTTTAACGTATTGAAGTTTACGTAAAGCCATGGCAGCATAACGACAATACATTTGGAAGAATTCCGTAATCTTATATTTAGGTAAAAAGTCGATTTTCTTGTATATACACATTTAGCTATCGATATTGAAATGCTTTAAATCATTCGTTTAACATATTTAAGTTCGTTAACTTTCTTTAACGTAATGAAGGTGATATAAAGCCATGGCGGCATAACGGCAGTGCATTTAGAAGAATTCCGTAATCTTATATTAGGTATAAAGTCGATTTTCGTGTATATACACATTTAACTATCGATATCGAAATGCTTCAAATCATTAGTTTATCATATCTAAGTTAATTAACCTTCTTTATCTTACTGAAGTTTACATAAAGCAAAAACGGTGTAACGACAGTGCATTTAGAAGAATTCCGTAATCTTATATTTAGGTATAAAGTCGATTTTGTTGTATATACGCATTTAGCAATCGATATCGAAATGCATCAAATCATTAGATTAACATATTTAAGTTAATTAACCTTCTTTAACGTATTGAAGTTGATATAAAGCCATGGCGGCATAACGACATTGCATTTAGAAGAATTCCGTAATCTTATATTTATGTATAAAGTCGATTTTCTTGTATATACACATTTAGCAATCGATATCGAAATGCTTCAAATAATTAGTTTAACAAATTTAAGCTAATAAACCTTCTTTAACGAACGGAAGTTGGCCTAAAGCCATAACGGTATAACGCTAGTGCATTTGGAAGAATTCCGTAAACTTATATTTAGGTATAATGTCGATTTTGTTGTAAATACACATTTAGCTATCGATATCGAAATGCTTCAAATCATAAGTTTAACATATTAAGTTAATAAACTTTTTTTAGCATACTGAAGTCTACATAAAGCCTTAACGGTATAACGGCAGTGCATTTAGAAGAATTCCGTAATGTTATAATTTTATATTAAGGGATAAAGTCGATTTTCTTGTATATACACATTTCGCAATCGATATCGAAATGCTTCAGATAACTGGTTTAACATATTTAAGTTAATAAACCTCCTTTAGCGAACTGAAGATGACATAAAGCCATGATTCCATAGTCTTATATTTAGGCATAAAGTCGATTTTCTTGTAAATACACATTTAGGAATCGATATTAAAATGCTTCAAATCATTAGTTTAACATATTTGAGTTAATTAATCTTCTTTAACGAACGGGAGTTGGCTTAAAGCCATGGCGGCATAACGGCAGTGCATTTAGAAGAATTGCGTAATCTTATATTAGGTATAAAGTCGATTTTCTTGTATATACACATTTAACTATCGATATCGAAATGCTTCAAATCATTAGTTTAACATATTTAAGTTAATTAACCTTCTTTATCTTACTGAAGTTTACATAAAGCCAAAACGGTATAACGGCAGTGCATTTGGAAGAATTCCGTAATCTTATATTTAGGTAAAAAGTCGATTTTCTTGTATATACACATTTAGCTATCGATATTGAAATGCTTCAAATCATTCGTTTAACATATTTAAGTTAGTTAACCTTCTTTAAGGTAATGAAGGTGATAATAAAGCCATGGCGGCATAACGACAGTGCATTTAGAAGAATTCCGTAATCTTATATTTAGGTATAAAGCCGATTTTGTTGTATATACGCATTTAGCAATCGATACCGAAATGCTTCAAATCATTAGTTTAACATATTTAAGTTAATTAACCTTCTTTAACGTATTGAAGTTTACGTAAAGCCATGGCAGCATAACGACAATACATTTGGAAGAATTCCGTAATCTTATATTTAGGTAAAAAGTCGATTTTCTTGTATATACACATTTAGCTATCGATATTGAAATGCTTTAAATCATTCGTTTAACATATTTAAGTTCGTTAACTTTCTTTAACGTAATGAAGGTGATATAAAGCCATGGCGGCATAACGGCAGTGCATTTAGAAGAATTCCGTAATCTTATATTAGGTATAAAGTCGATTTTCGTGTATATACACATTTAACTATCGATATCGAAATGCTTCAAATCATTAGTTTATCATATCTAAGTTAATTAACCTTCTTTATCTTACTGAAGTTTACATAAAGCAAAAACGGTGTAACGGCAGTGCATTTGGAAGAATTCCGTAATCTTATATTTAGGTATAAAGCCGATTTTGTTGTATATACGCATTTAGCAATCGATATCGAAATGCATCAAATCATTAGATTAACATATTTAAGTTAATTAACCTTCTTTAACGTATTGAAGTTGATGTAAAGCCATGGCAGCATAACGACAATACATTTTAAGAATTCCATAGTCTTATATTTATGTATAAAGTTATTTTCTTGTATATACACATTTAGCAATCGATATCGAAATGCTTCAAATCATTAGTTTAATATATTTAAGTTAATAAACCTTCTTTAACGAACGGAAGTTGGCTTAAAGCCATGGCGGCATAACGGCAGTGCATGTAGAAGAATTTCGTAACCTTATATTAGGTATAAAGTCGATTTTCTTGTATATACACATTTAGCTATCGATATCGAAATGCTTCAAATAATTCGTTTAACATATTTAAGTTCGTTAACCTTCTTTACCGTAATGAAAGTGATATAGAGCGATGGCGGCATAACGACAGTGCATTTAGAAGAATTCCGTAATCTTATATTTAGGTATAAAGCCGATTTTGTTGTATATACGCATTTAGCAATCGATATCGGAATGCTTCAAATCATTATTTTAACATATTTAAGTTAATTAACCTTATTTAACGTATTGAAGTTGACGTAAAGCCATAGCAGCATAACGATAATACATTTGGAAGAATTCCGTAGTCTTATATTTATTTATAAAGTTGATTTTCTTGTATATACACATTTAGCAATCGATATTGAAATTCTTCAAATCAATATTTTAACATATTTAAGTTAATAAACCTTCTTTAACGAACGGAAGTTGGCTTCAAGCCATGGCGGCATAACGGCAGTGCATTTAGAAGAATTCCCTAATCTTATATTTATGTATAAAGTCGATTTTCTTGTATATACACATTTAGCTATCGATATCGAAATGCCTCAAATCATTCGTTTAACATATTTAAGTTCGTTAACCTTCTTTAACGTAATGAAGGTGATATAAAGCCATGGCGGCATAACGACAGTGCATTTAGAAGAATTTCGTAATCTTATATTTAGGTATAAATTCGATTTTCTTTTACATACACATTTAGCTATCGATATCAAAATGCTTCAAATCATTAGTTTAACAAATTTAAGTTAATTAACCTTCTTTAACGTATTGAAGTTGATATAAGGCCATCGCGGCATAACGACAGTACATTTGGAAGAATTCCGTAGTCTTATATTTAGGTATAAAGTAGATTTTCTTTTATATATGCATTAAGCAATCGATATCGAAATGCTTCAAATACCTGGTTTAACATATTTAAGTTAATAAACCTTCTTTAACGAACTGAAATTAACATAAAGCCATAACGGTATAATGGCAGTGCATTTGGAAGAATTCCGTAAACTTATATTTAGGTATAATGTCGATTTTGTTGTATTTACACATTTAGCTATCGATATCGAGATGCTTCAAATCATTAGTTTAAAATATTTAACCTTATTTTCCTTACTGAAGTTTACGTATAGCCATAACGGTATAACGGCAGTGCATTTGGAAGAAGTCCGTAATCTAATATTTAGGTATAAAGTCGATTTTGTTGTATATACACATTAGCAATCAAAAACGAGATGGTTCAACTCATTAGTTTAACATATTTAAGTTAATAAACCTTCTTTAACGATCTGAAGTTGGCTTAAAGCCATGGCGGTATAACGGCAGTGCATTTAGAAGAATTCCGTAATCTTATATTTAGGTATAAAGTCGATTTTGTTGTATGTACACTTTCAGCAATCGATATCGAAATGCTTCAAATCATTAGTTTAACATATTTAAGTTAATTAACCTTCTTTAACGTAATGAAGGTGATATAAAGCCATGGCGGCATAACGATGTGCATGTAGAAGAATTCCGTAATCTTATATTTAGGTATAAAGCCGATTTTGTTGTCTATACGCATTTAGCAATCGATATCGGAATGCTTCAAATCATTAGTGTTTAGGCCAGCGCCTAATTTCTTTTTACCACCCCTAGTGAGTGTATAACAAACCATTGCCAGTTAGCTGTTAATAGTTTTCACTCAACGGTTAACAGCTTTCACTCAACTGGCAATGGTTTCGTTGAAATTCCCGGTTACAAGCGATTCTGCTTATCAGCTTGGCGCACTTTTTTCTAGGGAGCGATTCGAAGAAAACGTCGTCCACCGGCCACCACAACCAGCATCACCATAAATGTAAGTAATTTTTGGTAATTATCAATTAATAAAAATAAAAATCTTAAACATTTCAATTTGATTATATGAAACACAAACGTTGTGGTTTTATTCACTAACTCACTTTTGTTTTCCCGTTTTTTTTTTCATTTCTCAACGATCCACGCATCGTCCACAAATTGACCCGTCGACCGTACGAGAATTATTCATGGTCCTTCGAGCCGGATAAAAACAAATATATTTTTCATCAGTTTTTTTGGCACTGTACACCAACGGAAAATTAACACAAGCAAGTTTCCTCAAAATACCAATTGGAAGTCACGAGGCTCTGCACATTAACACAAACGAGGCGCTGCACACCAACGGACCATAAAACCGATCTCTGTTGCACAAATACAAACGAGGCGTTGCACACCAACGGACACATATCACCGATTCTTGTTTCACTTCACAGCAACGTAGGAAAACCAGGTACGTGATTGATTTAATATCACTGGGTTACAAATCGTTTTAAAAGAAAAAAAATAAAATAAAAATAGTTGGTTTTAATCGCATTTATTGGTGACAAATCGTTTATAAAAGTGACAAAGTGACTAGTGTTTTTAGTGTTTCAGTGGAATAATTACAAAAGCAAAATCATCCGTAAGTGCACGGTTACGTTTACCGGATTTTGTGCGGTAATATTTTTTTTTTTTTTTTTTTCATATACATATCACTTGCGGCACTAATTTTTTGATTTTTATCATCTTTTCGATTTTTTGCGGTAATACTTTTTCACATATTTTCACATATCACTTACGGCACTAATTTTTTGATTTTTATCATCTTTTCGATTTTGTGCGGTAATACTTTTACATATTTTCACATATCACTTACGGCACTGATTTTCTTTTGATTCTTTCTCTATTTGTTGAAGAAATTTCTGTTTTTTTTTTTTTTGGGTTAAAAATGAAAAAAAAAATAAATTTTTTTTTAAACCTTTTTTTAAAAATTTGTTTTTTTGGCGTATTTTGGGTTTTTTTTTTCCATAATAATTAAAAAACAAAATATCCTTCCCGGTTACTTTTCCCGGTTTTGTGCGGAATTTTTTTTTTTTTTTTTAAAAAAATACCCCGGGCCAAGTTTTTATATTTTTCGATTGGCAAATATTTTAAAATTTTTCAAAATATATTCCAAAAAATTTTTATTTTTACCACCGATTTTTGGGGAAAATCTTTAAAAAAATTCAAAAATTTTTTTTTATTTTTCCTATTTTTTGGGTTTTTTTTTGGCTTTTGTTAAAATAAAAACTAAAATTTTTTATTTCCCAAAACACCCTTTTTTTTAAAAATTTTTTCTTGGCTATCTTGGGTTTTCCTATCCTTTAAATTTAAATTTGGGAATTTTCAATTCCTTTATTTAAAAAAAACCAAACCCTTTATGCGTTATAGCTACTTTAATAAAATTTTGAAAATTTCAGTGCTGCATCAAAGGACATCTCGAAGAACGCTCTTGTGATGCAACAAGACGAGCTGAGAGAGATGTGGTGCAAAGCGAAAGCTGCCCATGACGACCTCAACAGCAAAGGGGACATGTCCTCAAAGGACTATGCCCTTATTAAAAAAAAATTCAAGCTAGGTGGGCAATGCTACATACGTTGCATGGGGGCAATGAAGGATATGTCTGAGATCCTCTCAACCCCCAAAGACACCGAAAAATCTGTTGAGGTAGACAGTAACCACTTTCCCCCGGATACGGATGTTTTCAAAGGGAACTACCTTTCATGGCCAACATTCCGGGATATGTTCACGGCCGTATACATCAAAAGCACGCGCCTGTCACCTGTTGAGAAATTATACCATCTCAACAAAAAGACACAAGGGGAGGCGAAGGCTATTGTATCAAAATGCCCGCTAACAAATGATGGCTTTGCAATGGCGTGGAAGGGATTGACTGATATGTACGGGAATGAGCGAATTCTTTTCGAAACCCAAGTCGACATACTGCTCGACTTACCGTCAATCGACAAGGAGTGCTCAAGCTCGATAAAGTGGCTACAGCGGGAGATCAACAGCTGCATCTCCTGCCTGACAGCCAATAAAGTGGACATTGGGAACTGGGACCCAATCATAATCCGCATTTGTTCTAAGAGACTGCCACAGGCAACATTGGCCCTATGGGAACAGTCTGTAAAGAACAAGACCAAGACGTCGAAGTGGGGGGAATTGGACAACTTCCTCACGGATAGATACCGTGATTTGGAGGCAATAGAACGTGCCAAGAAATCGTCCAATTCCGTAAAGCCTGTCAGTGCACCCACACAGAATAAATACAACAACAATAGCCATCAGAACAGACTCGGCGCCTTCCAAGTAAGCGTTGAGAAATCAACATGTCTGATGTGCAAAAGTGCAGATCACAAATTAAGATCTTGCCCCATGTTTCTTAACATGGCACCAGCGGACAGGATCAAGTTCGCTAAGCGCAAGAATCGCTGCATCAATTGCCTCGGCTTTGGGCATATAGTGTCGCAATGCACCAGTGCATTCAACTGCAGCACGTGCCACGCGAGGCATCACACACTCCTACATTTGAGGACAGTGCAGCCTAGCAGCCAAAGAGGCTCATCTACGCCATCGGACGAGATTCCGTCTACGTCCAGGCAAGCGCAGCAGAAGCGCAACTTCAACAAGACGAAAGGCAAGCCAACGACTCAAGTACAGTCGTGCTTCGCTAACAGCGACAAAGGTGTCTTGTTAGGAACGGCACAAATAAATATAAATTACAGCGGCGTTACCTATGCCGCAAGAGCACTCATCGACTCCGGGTCAGAGTGCTCTTTCATCACAGAAAGGCTGAAGCGTAGAATCAACTTGCCAGTGAGGAAGATAAATGCCCAGGTGTCCGGCATCAACAACACCGTATCTGCGCAAGTGAAGGAAGCATGTAGTGTCGAGTTGCGGTCACCAATTGACCCACTTGTATCAATCACAACGAACATGATGGTTCTGCCGAAATTAACGGGAAACTTGCCGACTTGCCATATTAGCGCACTAACTCGGCAGGCTTTCCCAGATCTCACGTTGGCGGATAAGAGGTTCTTCGTCAATGAACCCGTGGACGTCATACTCGGTGGTGACGTCTATCCCCAGATTATGCTGGATGGTATACGCAAGAACGTGCTGGGATCACTCCTTGCGCAAGAGACCGTGTTCGGTTGGATAGTCACAGGGCGTGCTAATACAATTAAGCCAACCAACACTTGCGTCTCGTATTACAACGAAATATCGCTGGAAAAGCGGTTAGCTTCGTTCTGGGAGTTGGAAGAGATGTCCAAGGAGAGGAAGTTAAGCGAGGAGGACAGGTATTGCGAAGAGCTCTATAAGAAGACAACGAAGCGAAATGAAGACGGGAAGTACGTTGTATCGCTACCATTCAGGAAAGACTATCCGGTCAACATTAGTCTAGGTAGTTCCTTAAAGATTGCGTACTCCCAGTTTTATCGCAATGAAGCTCGGTTGTCCAGAGACGAAAACCTGCAAAAAGAATACAATAGAGTTTTAAATGAATATGTTGAGCGGGGTCATATGGCAAAGATACATACCAATCAAACGGCCGACTCTAGTGACAACTATTACCTGCCTCACCACGCCGTAAAGAAGGAAGAGAGCACATGACAAAGGTGCGTGTGGTGTTCAATGCATCGCAAGCGACTTCAAACGGCACTTCGCTGAATGACATCCTTCTCCCCGGTCCAGTTCTTCAGGCAGATCTGACCATTTTAATTCTGCGATGGCGATTATTTAAATATGTCTTCAATAGCGATATTGAGAAGATGTATCGCCAAATCCTGTTGAAAGCTGATCAAACGAAGTACCAGCGAATCGTTTTCCGCAACCATCCGACCGAACAAACCAATATTTTCGAATTGAAGACGGTGACGTTCGGAATCAACTGCGCTCCTTATCTGGCAATAAGGACGTTACTCCAATTAGCTGACGACGTTGAAAGCTCACTACCAGTAGCCTCGAACATACTCAGGAAGTGCATGTATGTTGATGATGTCTTAGCAGGTGGACACTCTATAGAGGCTGCAACTAAAGCTAGGAATGAGATTAAAACAGCATTGGAGTCGGCAGGTTTCCCATTAAGAAAATGGACAGCCAACTGTGGGAAAATTTTACAAGGCCTTCCAAAAGACCACTTGCTTAACAAGGAGTTTTTAGACTTCGAAGACACAAGTGATGTCAAGGCTCTTGGGATAAGATGGAATGCGCATACTGACTTCTTTTATTTCAAAACAAAACCCATACTCAGCCCAGAATCATATACAAAGAGAGCTATCCTCTCAGATATCGCCAAGCTATTTGACCCTTTAGGACGGCTAGCGCCGATAATAGTCACGGCCAAAATGATAATGCAACATATTTGGTTAGAAGGACGAGATGGGACGAGGTTGTTTCTCCTACCACATTGGATCGTTGGAATACATTCTTGGACAACCACCGGTACATAAACAACATAAAAATTCCACGATGGGTCCACTTTTCGCCAACGGACGATGTGTCAATTCATGGTTTCTGCGATGCATCAGAGAAAGCATACGCAGCAACGGTCTACCTGCGCGTAAGGACAGGCAACGAAGTTTTCGTCAGCCTACTATTGGCAAAAACCAGAGTAGCGCCTGTCAAAACTGTATCTTTACCACGTCTGGAACTATGCGGCGCCGTATTACTGGCCGAAACAGTTGAATCTGTCGTCAGCAACCTGGAGCTGACTCATCTCAACCTTAAACTATGGACGGATTCGACCATCGTTCTCGCATGGATTCGCAAGCCACCATGTTCATGGTCAACGTTTGTATCCCATCGAGTGACGAAAATTATAGAAAAGGTTGGCAACGCAAATTGGAACCATGTCGATTCAGGATCTAACCCTGCAGACTTAGCCAGTCGGGGACTTATGGCACAGGATTTGGTGGAAAACACCTTGTGGTGGCAGGGACCTTCTTGGCTGCAAGAAGATCAATGCAAATGGCCATTACAACAAAACGACTACGAGACGACAATAGAGGAAAAACAGGTACGTGTACATGCTTGTACAACTATACAGGGGAATTCCAACGACATTCTTGACCGTTTTTCTAGTTTGCCAAGAGCTTTGAGAGTGTTATCATATGTTATGAGATTCTCTCAAAGAACTCATCCAAACACAAAGGTTTCTTTTCAACAAAAGTCTTGCTTAATTTCATCCGAAGAAATTAGAGCAACGACAAGACGTTTGAAAATAAATACGCAGAAGCAGAAATATGGTCAGGAGTATAGTTGTTTGAAATCCGGTAAACCCATCGATGCAAAAAGTGAGATCCTCTCTCTTAATCCGTTCCTCGATAAAGATGAAGTGATGAGAACTGGTGGCCGTCTCGGTGCGTCTCTCGATTTGTCATACAATGAGCGCCATCCGATTATCCTTCCATCAACTGCGTATTGTCTCGTTTAATAATCCAGTTTATCCATCAAGTCTCTTTGCATGGAGAAAATCAGCTGATGTTACGGCTATCGCGAGCTCAGTATTGGATTCCAAGGGTGAAAAACTTGATTCGATCCATTATCCACAACTGCAAGACGTGCACGATCTTCAAAAAACGCGCTCAGACGCAACTTATGGGTGCACTTCCGTCCGAACGATCCACATTTTCACGCGCTTTTACGAATACGGGGGTAGATTTCGCGGGTCCGTTCGAAATAAAAAGCTACCGTGGAAGAGGATGCCGTGTATCCAAAGGGTATGTCTGTCTGTTCGTCTGTTTTACAACAAGGGCCATCCACCTGGAGGCCACTACCGATTTATCAACACAGTCATTTTTAGCAGCTCTCTCTAGATTCGTTTCTAGAAGAGGTTGCCCTAAGAATATTTATTCTGACAATGGTACAAACTTCGTTGGAGCATCGAGATCCCTAAGGTCCGAACTTAAAGCCTTCATAGCCGATGCTCGCAACAATGCTATCTCAAGGTATAGCCACCAAGCTCTTACATGGCATTTCATACCTGCTGCAGCTCCTCATATGGGCGGACTTTGGGAAGCAGGTGTGAAAAGCTTTAAGAGTCACTTTCGGAAGGTTGCGTCTGGGCACAAATACACTCTTGAAGAGTTTAACACACTCTTATGCCGAATTGAGTCTTGCCTTAATTCGCGACCATTAAGCCCAGCCTCAAACGAACCTACCGATTTGGAGCCACTTACTCCAGGACATTTTTTGGTCGGCGGACATCTGATGGCCCCACCAGAACCGGATATAAATGAAAGCAGTGCCTCTATCGTAAATAGATGGCAAAAACTTAAGGCACTACATCAATCCTTCTGCAAAAGGTGGAAAACCGAATACCTAAATGAAATGCAGAAGCGCATTAAGTGGAAACATTCTAAAACAAATTTAAAGACAGGTGACCTTGTCGTCATCAAGGAAGACAATTTGTCACCGAACGAGTGGAGATTGGGTAGGATTGTCAATATACACCCAGGTGCTGATACCCGAGTACGAGTAGTTGACATTATCACTGAAAAAGGCCAAGTTACAAGACCGCTTGCCAAATTGGTCTTACTACCACCCTACGAGGAGAAGAAGGTGGATGCACACCCTACTCCACGCAACAGTTCCCTAGCCACATTGGAAGCCTAGCTTTCCGATATACTTACTACTATCCAAACAGAAAAAAAAAAAAAATTAACTTCGGGTTCACCGGAGCTAATATACCCTTCATAGGCGTATTTCTTTTAGGTACTACGTGTTCAGTTTGTATTGAAGCCATATGCCTATTTTTGCGGAGAATATGTTATCACCTAAAGCAGTGATATATGTCAAATTTCTTGAAGATATGTTGTTAAATGTGAAAGTTTTCCATACAAGAACTTGATTCCGATCGTTCAGTTTGTATGGCAGCTATATGTTATGTCCGTTATCAGTCGTTCCGACAAATGAGCAGCTTCTTAAAGAGAAAATGACGTTCGCAAAATTTTAAAATGATATGAAGAAAACTGAGGGACTATTTCGTATATATACAGACAGACGGACGTGGCTGGGTCAACAATTTCCGCTAATGTGTTCCTTTATATGTATGCATATGTATATAGTCTTTATTTTCATTAATTTACTTAGGTTTTGAATTGTTCAACATTCATGTAACAAGATCATCCCACATTTTGAAAGTATTATCAAAATTATACATTTGAGTAAAGACGATTAATGATTAATATTCTAGGTAGGTACCAATGCTTTTTTCTACACTAGTTATGTTAAACCTGCACATATACGTTGCTAATCTTCAAAGTGCATCGGTATATTGCTGTCAAACCACGCATGTATTAGTCTCACTTAGTCCAATAAAGGTGCTTAAAATTCAATTTTACGCGGAACTTAAAACGTTTTTAGATGAATTTAACATGTGCATGTGTGTTACACATGCAAACGATTCAAATTATTGCTCTTATGTATTCCAATACGCTTTAAAACAATCATATTCAAAATCTGCACACCGTTTTATTTTTTTATTCATTTACACCGCATTTAAACATGCAACACACCTTATTACCAGACAATGCATAAATATAACACTATGGTATGCGAGTTTGCTATCCTGCTGATCAATAATTGTGGAAATGGATGTAATACCAAGTATATTTCCCGCGAACAATAAAAGCACCGGATAATTAAAATAGAAGAACATGCTCAACTATATCTGGCTAATATCGATAAATGTCTTACCCTCAGCGCTGCCTTCCTTACGTTCAGCCTTCCATCCATGGCTGTTGGTGAATGCTTCCAACATGTTATCACCATGCCAGCCAGAGATGGCACGAATGCAACAGCAGCTGGATTGTAACCGATCTTCTTGATGTATGAGGATACTTCCTGCGTGATTTCCTCATAACAAGCCTCACTGTATGGTGGTTTGGACGAATCCATCTTGTTGACACCAGCGATCAGTTGTTTCGCACCAGAGGTGAAATTAAGAAGAACGGTCTCACAAGTCTGAAAAATAAAGGAAAATATTTAAATAAATATAGAAATAACATTGTTTTTAATTACTTACCATAACCTTCTTGACAGGCTCACGTGCAAGGAAATCTCAACATACAATAGAAATGTCATTCATGACATACAGTGATGCCATGCCGTCAGTTTTTTAATTCGCCTTAAAAAAATTTTTTTACAACAGTGAATCTAAAACTGTTGTCTCTCAAACTATGAGGCATAACTCATGCTTATGGTTTTTAAATTCAATTTTTTTTGCAAATGCCAATGCAAATAGCAAAGTTGCAAACCTAAACTCTCCTTCTACAGCAGCACATGTATGCATTGCCCTTGAATTTACTGAGCAAGAAGCATTTTAGTGACAAGTAAGAATTGAAAATAATTATTAAACCAAATTGTGTTTAACATTTTCTTTGGTGGCAGGCCACTTTGTCGAAAACATACGACAAATAAAACAATAACGATAACATAAATTTGATGCTAAAAGCAAAAATGTTTTTTTATTTAATTATTATTTGCAACACTATGGTAAGGTAAGGCAGTTCACACCACATAAGGCCGCCTACACACTATGGTAATGTAAGGCAGTTCACACCACATAAGGCCGCCTCCACACTATGCAATATATGTATAATATAATTTATGCACTTTTTCTCGCCACCCAATCAGTTGTAGATAATATTCCAAACAACACAAAATCGTCAACAAATTCATTTCAGAAAGATGACTCGCTACAGTAGCTTGAAGAAGACCGTGGCTCTGCACCCAAACAGGTACCCGCTTTTTTGCACGCTGTGCAAGGGAAAGCATCCATTGCGGCTCTGCTCGTCCTTCCGGGCCAAGACACCGGAGGAGCGCCTACGGGAGGCACTCATCGGAAAATATTGTATAAATTGCCTCGCGGTCAACCACCGGTCAGCGAACTGCCCCAGCGACGCACGGTGCCGGCGCTGCAACGAAAAGCACCACACGATGCTCCACATCGGCGAAAATACCCGTCGCCGCCCCGCAGTGCCTCAAATCCAATCATGGAGCGAACAAATAAGTTCCGATGATGCCCTCTCCATTGATGCATCAGACCCTGGAACGGAGACTAGGCCTCTCCAACCAGAACCGGAGGAGGGAGAACTCCTTGAAACCGGAGCGGAAACACGGCCTTTCCGCCCATCACAGCGAGGGGAAACGGAAACCCGGAAATTTCCGCCCCCTTCTGCAACATGAACGTCGCGGACACAAACGCCGTCTGCGCCGTCGCCAAGCGCACAACCCGGCCAGACTGGAGACCAGGTCTCTCCAGCTGCACCGGGCTAGCTCCTTCAGAGCCGGGCTAACAAATCGAGCCGGCATAGTGGCTCATTCCTTGCTGCCAACGACAGCCATCTTACCGACGGCGGTAGTGAAGATCGAGGCAGGAGGACGCCTACACTTAATCAGGGCGCTCATAGACGCATGCGCCCCTACGTCGCTAATTGCGCGCGACCTAGCAGGAGAATTGAAACTAGAGCAGACGCATATCGGCGGTCAACGCGGCTGCCTTGTAGTACTGCGAGGCAGACACGGGACAAATACCCGCATATCAACACACGTAAGGACGTTGAACGGCTATATGCGCATCAGCCCGACCACCACGTTGGACTCCGACCTAGCAGCCCCATACACACACATCAAGCTGGCGGATCCAAATTTCTATAAGTCATCGCCGATACGCTTGGTGCTCGGCGCGGATGTGTATTCCCGCATCATGACCCAACAGGTCATGCCACAAACATTTGGGCAGCTCCTCGCTCAGGGCTCCATATTCGGCTGGGTGCTTTCGGGTACGGCCCGGTACTAAATTAATCTATTTTAGTATTTTATTTTTTTTAACTTATTCTATTGTTTTTTTTGAATTCCTACTTAGAATAAGTATTGTTTTTTGGTTTTTAAAAAAAAAAAAAATATATAATTATAATAATGAATAAATGAACGTAAACTATTTTCTATTTAGCTGTACTCATATTGTACCATAAATTTGTATATCGTTATGGTGGTCGATGGACATTTAATTTTTTTTTTTTTGCTCACCGCAAGGGGGCCGGTATGTTTAGGCCAGCGCCTAATTTCTTTTTACCACCCCTAGTGAGTGTATAACAAACCATTGCCAGTTAGCTGTTAATAGTTTTCACTCAACGGTTAACAGCTTTCACTCAACTGGCAATGGTTTCGTTGAAATTCCCGGTTAGCAAGCGATTCTGCTTATCAGCTTGGCGCACTTTTTTCTAGAGAGCGATTCGAAGAAGACGTCGTCCACCGGCCACCACAACCAGCATCACCATAAATGTAAGCAATTTTTGGTAATTATCAATTAATAAAAATAAAAATCTTAAACATTTCAATTTGATTATATGAAACACAAACGTTGTGGTTTTATTCACTAACTCACTTTTGTTTTCCCGTTTTTTTTTTATATTCTCAACGATCGACGCATCGTCCACAAATTGACCCGTCGACCGTACGAGAATTATTCAATTAGTTTAACATATTTAAGTTAATTAACCTTATTTAACGTATTGAAGTTGACGTAAAGCCATGGCAGCATAACGATAATACATTTGTATGAATTCCGTTATCTTATATTTAGGTATAAAGTCGATTTTGTTGTACATACACATTTAGCAATCGATATTGAAATGCTTCAAATCATTAGTTTAATATATTTAAGTTAGTAACCTTCTTTAACGTATTGAAGTCGATATAAAGCCATGGCGGCATAACGACAGTACATTTGGAAGAATTCCGTAATCTTATATTTAGGTATAAAGTCGATTTTGTTGTATGTACACATTCAGCAATCGATATCGAAATGCTTCAAATCATTAGTTTAACATATTTAAGTTAATTAACCTTCTTTAACATAATGAAGGTGATATAAAGCCATGGCGGCATAACGACAGTGCATGTAGAAGAATTCCGTAATCTTATATTTAGGTATATAGTCTATTTTCTTGTATTTACACATTTAGCAATCGATATCGAAAATCTTCAAATCATTAGTTTAACATATTTAAGTTAGTTAACCTTCTTTAACGTAATGAAGGTGATATAAAGCCATGGCGGCATAACGACAGTGCATTTAGAAGAATTCCGTAATCTTATATTTAGCTATAAAGTCGATTTTGTTGTATATACGCATTTAGCAATCGATATCGAAATGCTTCAAATCATTAGTTTAACATATTTAAGTTAATTAACCTTCTTTAACGTATTGAAGTTGATACAAAGCCATGGCGGCATAACGACAGTGCATTTAGAAGAATTCCGTAATCTTATCTTCTTCTTCTTTACTGGCGTAGACACCGCTTACGCGATTATAGCCGAGTCAACAACAGCGCGCCAGTCGTTTCTTCTCTTCGCTACGTGGCGCCAATTGGATATTCCAAGCGAGGCCAGGTCCTTCTCTACTTGGTCCTTCCAACGGAGTGGAGGTCTTCCTCTTCCTCTGCTTCCCGCGGCGGGTACTGCGTCGAATACTTTCAGAGCTGGAGTGTTTTCATCCATCCGGACAACATGACCTAGCCAGCGTAGCCGCTGTCTTTTAATTCGCTGAACTATGTCAATGTCGTCGTATATCTCGTACAGCTCATCGTTCCATCGAATGCGATATTCGCCGTGGCCAACGCGCAAAGGACCATAAATCTTTCGCAGAACCTTTCTCTCGAAAACTCGCAACGTCAACTCATCGGTTGTTGTCATCGTCCAAGCCTCTGCACCATATAGAAGGACGGGAATTATGAGAGACTTATAGAGTTTGGTTTTTGTTTGTCGAGAGAGGACTTTGCTTCTCAATTGCCTACTTAGTCCGAAGTAGCACCTGTTGGCAAGAGTTATCCTGCGTTGGATTTCTAGGCTGACATTGTTGGTGGTGTTTACGCTGGTTCCAAGATAGACGAAATTATCTACAACTTCAAAGTTATGACTGTCAACAGTGACGTGAGTGCCAAGTCGCGAGTGCGACGACTGTTTGTTTGATGACAGGAGATATTTCGTCTTGCCCTCGTTCACTGCCAGACCCATTTCTTTTGCTTCCTTGTCCAGTCTGGAGAAAGCAGAACTAACGGCGCGGGTGTTGAGGCCGATGATATCAATATCATCGGCATACGCCAGCAGTTGTACACTCTTATAAAAGATAGTACCCTCTCTGTTAAGTTCTGCAGCTCGAACTATTTTCTCCAGAAGCAGGTTGAAAAAGTCGCACGATAGGGAATCGCCTTGTCTGAAACCTCGTTTAGTATCGAACGGCTCGGAGAGGTCCTTCCCGATTCTGACGGAGCTTTTTGTGTTGCTCAACGTCAGTTTACTCAGCCGTATTAGTTTTGCGGGGATACCAAATTCAGACATCGCGGCATAAAGGCAGCTCCTTTTCGTGCTGTCGAAAGCAGCTTTGAAATCGACGAAGAGGTGATGTGTGTCGATTCTCCTTTCACGGGTCTTTTCCAAGATTTGGCGCATCGTGAATATCTGGTCGGTTGTTGATTTACCAGGTCTAAAGCCACACTGATAAGGTCCAATCAGTTTGTTGACGGTGGGCTTTAATCTTTCACACAATACGCTCGACAGAACCTTATATGCGATATTGAGGAGGCTAATCCCACGGTAGTTGGCGCAGATTGTGGGGTCTCCTTTTTTGTGGATTGGGCATAGCACACTTAAATTCCAATCGTTGGGCACACTTTCGTCCGACCATATTTTGCAAAGAAGCTGATGCATGCACCTTATCAGCTCTTCGCCGCCGTGTTTGAATAGCTCGGCCGGCAATCCATCGGCCCCTGCCGCTTTGTTGTTTTTCAGGCGGGCAATTGCTATTCGAACTTCTTCATGGTCGGGCAATGGAACGTCTGCTCCATCGTCATCGATTGGGGTATCGGGTTCGCTTTCTCCTGGTGTTGTGCGTTCACTGCCATTCAGCAGGCTGGAGAAGTGTTCCCTCCATAATTTAAGTATGCTCTGGGCATCGGTAACTAGATCACCTTTGCGGGTTCTACAAGAGTATGCTCCGGTCTTGAAACCTTCTGTAAGCCGCCGCATCTTTTCGTAGAATTTTCGAGCATTACCCCTGTCGGCCAGCTTATCAAGCTCTTCGTACTCACGCATTTCGGCCTCTTTCTGTTTCTGTCTACAAGTGCGTCTCGCTTCCCTCTTCAACTCTCGGTATCTATCCCATCCCGCACGTGTTGTGGTCGATCGTAACGTTGCGAGGTAGGCAGCCTGTTTTCTCTCCGCTGCGACACGGCACTCCTCGTCGTACCAGCTGTTCTTCTGCACTTTCCGAAAACCAATGGTTTCGGTTGCAGCTGTACGTAAGGAGTTTGAAATGCCGTCCCACAGTTCCCTTATACCGAGTTGTTGACGAGTGCTCTCAGAGAGCAGGAGTGCAAGCCGAGTAGAAAAACGTTCGGCTGTCTGTTGTGATTGCAGCTTCTCGACGTCGAACCATCCTTGTGTTTGTTGGCGTGCGTTTTTTGCTGCACAGAGGCGGGTGCGTATTTTGGCTGCAACAATATAGTGGTCCGAGTCGATGTTAGGACCTCGGAGCGCACGCACATCTAAAACACTGGAGACGTGTCTTCCGTCTATCACAACATGATCGATCTGGTTGGTGGTTTTTCGATCTGGAGACAGCCAGGTAGCTTGATGTATCTTCTTATGCTGGAATCTAGTGCTACAGATAACCATATTTCGGGCCCCGGCGAAGTCGATCAGCCTCAGCCCATTTGGGGATGTTTCCGCGTGGAGGCTGAATTTACCGACCGTAGTGCCAAAGATACCTTCTTTGCCCACCCTGGCATTGAAGTCGCCAAGCACGATTTTGACATCGTGGCGGGGGCATCTCTCATAAGTGCGCTCCAAGCACTCATAAAAGGCATCTTTGGTCACATCGTCCTTCTCTTCCGTCGGGGCGTGGGCGCAAATCAGCGATATGTTGAAGAACCTCGCTTTGATGCGGATTGTGGCTAGACGTTCATTCTCCGGAGTGAATGATAGTACTCGGCGACGGAGTCTCTCTCCCACCACGAATCCAACACCAAACTTGCGCTCCTTTATATGGCCACTGTAGTAAATGTCACAAGGACCTACTCGTCTCTGTCCTTGTCCCGTCCATCGCATTTCTTGGACGGCGGTGATGTCAGCCTTTATCTTTACGAGGACATCTACCAGCTGGGCAGCGGCACCTTCCCAATTAAGGGACCGGACATTCCAGGTGCATGCCCTCAAATTGCAATTTAGCAATCGATAACGAAATGCTTCAAATAATTAGTTTAACAAATTTAAGCTAATAAACCTTCTTTAACGAACGGAAGTTGGCTTAAAGCCTTAACGGTATAACGCCAGTGCATTTGGAAGAATTCCGTAAACTTATATTTAGGTATAATGTCGATTTTGTTGTATATACACATTTAGCTATCGATATCGAAATGCTTCAAATCATTAGTTTAACATATTAAGTTAATAAACATTTTTTAGCATACTGAAGTCTACATAAAGCCTTAACGGTATAACGGCAGTGCATTTAGAAGAATTCCGTAATGTTATAATTTTATATTTAGGGATAAAGTCGATTTTCTTGTATATACACATTTCGCAATCGATATCGAAATGCTTCAGATAACTGGTTTAACATATTTAAGTTAATAAACCTCCTTTAGCGAACTGAAGATGACATAAAGCCATAATTCCATAGTCTTATATTTAGGCATAAAGTCGATTTTCTTGTATATACACATTTAGCAATCGATATCGAAATGCTTTAAATCATTAGTTTAACATATTTGAGTTAATTAACCTTCTTAAACGAACGGGAGTTGGCTTGAAGCCATGGCGGCATAACGGCAGTGCATTTAGAAGAATTCCGTAATCTTATATTAGGCATAAAGTCGATTTTCTTGTATATACACATTTAACTATCGATATCGAAATGCTTCAAATCATTAGTTTAACATATTTAAGTTAATTAACCTTCTTTATCTTACTGAAGTTTACATAAAGCCAAAACGGTATATCGGCAGTGCATTTGGAAGAATTCCGTAATCTTATATTTAGGTAAAAAGTCGATTTTCTTGTATATACGCATTTAGCTATCGATATTGAAATGCTTCAAATCATTCGTTTAACATATTTAAGTTAGTTAACCTTCTCTAACGTAATGAAGGTGATAATAAAGCCATGGCGGCATAACGACAGTGCATTTAGAAGAATTCCGTAATCTTATATTTAGGTATAAAGCCGATTTTGTTGTATATACGCATTTAGCAATCGATATCGAAATGCTTCAAATCATTAGTTTAACATATTTAAGTTAATTAACCTTCTTTAACGTATTGAAGTTGACGTAAAGCCATGGCAGCATAACGACAATACATTTGGAAGAATTCCGTAATCTTATATTTAGGTATAAAGTCGATTTTCTTGTATGTACACATTTAGCTATCGATATCGAAATGCTTCAAATAATTCGTTTAACATATTTAAGTTCGTTAACCTTCTTTACCGTAATGAAAGTGATATAGAGCGATGGCGGCATAACGACAGTGCATTTAGAAGAATTCCGTAAACTTATATTTAGGTATAATGTCGATTTTGTTGTATATACACATTTAGCTATCGATATCGAAATGCTTCAAATCATAAGTTTAACATATTAAGTTAATAAACATTTTTTAGCATACTGAAGTCAACATAAAGCCTTAACGGTATAACGGCAGTGCATTTAGAAGAATTCCGTAATGTTATAATTTTATATTTAGGGATAAAGTCGATTTTCTTGTATATACACATTTCGCAATCGATATCGAAATGCTTCAGATAACTGGTTTAACATATTTAAGTTAATAAACCTCCTTTAGCGAACTGAAGATGACGTAAAGCCATAATTCCATAGTCTTATATTTAGGCATAAAGTCGATTTTCTTGTATATACACATTTAGCAATCGATATCGAAATGTTTTTTTTTTTTTTTTTTTTTTTTTTTTTTTTTTTTTTTTTTTTTTTTTTTTTTTTTTTTTTTTTTTTTTTTTTTTTTTTTTTTTTTTTTTTTTTTTTTTTTTTTCTTTGTTTATACACTTTAATCGAAATGCTTCAAATCATTAGTTTAACATATTTAAGTTATAACCTTCTTTAACTATTGAAGTAATAAAGCCAGCGGATAACGCAGTCATTTGGAAGAATTCCGTAATCTTATATTTAGGTAAAGTCGATTTTTTGTATATACGCATTTAGCAATCGTATGAAATGCTTCAAATCATTGTTTAACATATTTAAGTTAATTAACCTTCTTTAACGTAATGAAGGTGATATAAAGCCATGGCGGCATAACGACAGTGCATTAGAAGAATTCCGTAATCTTATATTTAGGTATAAGCGATTTTTTGTATTTACCATTTAGCAATCGATATCGAAATCTTCAAATCATTAGTTTAACATATTTAAGTTATTACCTTCTTTAACGTATGAAGTGAAAAACCATGGCGCATAACGACATACATTTGAAGAATTCCGTAATCTATATTTAGGTAAAGTCATTTTTTGTATATACCATTTAGCAATCGAATGAAATGCTTAAATCATTGTTTAACATATTTAAGTTTTAACCTTCTTTAACGTAATGAAGGTGATATAAAGCCATGGCGGCATAACGCAGTCTTTAAAAATTCCGTAATCTTATATTAGTATAAAGTCGATTCTTGAATACACATTTACACGATATCGAAATGCTTCAAATATTGTTTAACAAATTTAAGAATAAACCTTCTTACACGAAGTTGCTAAGCCACGGAAAGGCAGTGCATTTGGAAGAACCTAAACTTATATTTAGGTAAATATTTTGTTGTATACCATTTAGCAATAACGATATCGAAATGCTTCAAACAAGATTGTTAACCCATATTAAGTTAATTAACCTTCTTTACTATGAAGTTGTATAAAGCCATTCGGTATAACGCATCATTTAAAGAATTCCAATGTTATAATTTTTAAATTAAAGTATTTTCTTGTATATACACATTTGCAATCGATATCGAAATGCTTAATCATGGTTTAACGTATTATTAATAAACCTCTTTACAATAGTGTATAAAGCGATGTTGCATAACGCATGCATTAGAAATCCGCATCTATATTAGTATAAAGTCGATTTTCTTGTATAACTATTTAGCATCGATATCGAAATGCTTAAAATTCGTTTAACATATTTGGAAGAACCTTCTCTTAAATTAAGGATATAGCATTTTGTTGGCATAACGCAGTGCATTTGAAGATTCAAACTTATATTTAGGTTAATGAAATTTTTTGTATAAAACCTTTAGTATCGATATAAAGCCTTCAACATAAGTTTACATATTAAGTTAATAAAATTTTTTGCATATTTAGGTATAAAGTCTTTAGGGTATAAGGCATGCATTTAGAAATTTCCGAATGAAATTTTATATTAGGTTAAAGTCATTTTCTTTATATACACATTTCGCAATGATATCGAAAGCTTCAGTAACTGGTTTAACATATTTAAGTATAAACCTCCTTTACGAAAAAATGACGTAAAGCCAATTCCATAGTCTTATATTTAGGCATAAAGTCGATTTTCTTGTAATACACTTTAGCAATCGATATGAAGCTTCAAATCATTAGTTTAACATATATCTTCAGTAATGAGGGATTGGCTTAAAGTCATTGGTTTAACATATTTAAGAATTAACCTTTTTATAAAAGTGATTTAATTTAGGAAAATTATTTTGAATGAATTCCTTTATCTTATATTTAGGTATAAGTCGTTTTTTGTATACATTTAGCAATCGATATAAATGCTTCAAATCATTAGTTTAACATATTTAAGTTAGATCCTTTTTAACGATAAGTCGATATAAAGCCATGGCAGCATAACGACAACACATTTGGAAGAATTCCGTAATCTTATATTTAGGTAAAAAGTCGATTTTCTTGTATATACACATTTAGCTATCGATATTGAAATGCTTTAAATCATTCGTTTAACATATTTAAGTTCGTTAACCTTCTTTAACGTAATGAGGGTGATATAAAGCCATGGCGGCATAACGGCAGTTCATTTAGAAGAATTCCGTAATCTTCTATTAGGTATAAAGTCGAGTTTCTTGTATATACACATTTAACTATCGATATCGAAATGCTTCAAATCATTCGTTTAACATATTTAAGTTAATTAACCTTCTTTATCTTACTGAAGTTTACTAAAAGCCAAAACGTTATAACGACAGTGCATTCGGAAGAATTCCGTAATCTTATATTTAGGTATAAAGCCGATTTTGTTGTATATACGCATTTAGCAATCGATATCGAAATGCTTCAAATCATTAGATTAACATATTTAAGTTAATTAACCTTCTTTAACGTATTGAAGTTGATGTAAAGCCATGGCAGCATAACGACAATACATTTTAAGAATTCCATAGTCTTATATTTTTGTATAAAGTAATTTTCTTGTATATACACATTTAGCAGTCGATATCAAAATGCTTCAAATGATTAGTTAAACATTTTTTAGTTAATTAACCTTCTTTAACTAACTGAAGTTAACATAAAGCCATGGCGGGATAACGGCAGTGCATTTGGAAGATTTCCGTTATCCTATGTTTAGGTATAAAGTCAATTTTCCTTGTAGTAGCACATTTAGCAATCGATATCGAAATGGTTAAAATCATTAGTTTACCATATTTAAGTTAATAAACCTTCTTTAACGAACGGAAGTTGGCTTAAAGCCATGGCGGCATAACGGCAGTGCATGTAGAAGAATTCCGCAATCGTATATTAGGTATAAAGTCGATTTTCTTGTATGTACACATTTAGCTATCGATATCGAAATGCTTCAAATAATTCGTTTAACATATTTAAGTTCGTTAACCTTCTTTACCGTAATGAAAGTGATATAGAGCGATGGCGGCATAACAACAGTGCATTTAGAAGAATTCCGTAAACTTATATTTAGGTATTTGTTGTATATACACATTTAGCTATCGATATCGAAATGCTTCAAATCATAAGTTTAACATATTAAGTTAACAAACATTTTTTAGCATACTGAAGTCTACATAAAGCCTTAACGGTATAACGGCAGTGCATTTAGAAGAATTCCGTAATGTTATAATTTTATATTTAGGGATAAAGTCGATTTTCTTGTATATACACATTTCGCAATCGATATCGAAATGCTTCAGATAACTGGTTTAACATATTTAAGTTAATAAACCTCCTTTAGCGAACTGAAGATGACGTAAAGCCATAATTCCATAGTCTTATATTTAGGCATAAAGTCGATTTTCTTGTATATACACATTTAGCAATCGATATCGAAATGCTTCAAATCATTAGTTTAACATATTTGAGTTAATTAACCTTCTTTAACGAACGGGAGTTGGCTTAAAGCCATGGCGGCATAACGGCAGTGCATTTAGAAGAATTCCGTAATCTTATATTAGGTATAAAGTCGATTTTCTTGTATATACACATTTAACTATCGACATCGAAATGCTTTAAATCATTAGTTTAACATATTTAAGTTAATTAACCTTCTTTATCTTACTGAAGTTTACATAAAGCCAAAACGGTATAACGGCAGTGCATTTGGAAGAATTCCGTAATCTTATATTTAGGTAAAAAGTCAATTTTCTTGTATATACACATTTAGCTATCGATATCGAAATGCTTCAAATCATTCGTTTAAAATATTTAAGTTAGTTAACCTTCTTTAACGTAATGAAGGTGTTATAAAGCCATGGCGGCATAACGACAGTGCATTTAGAAGAATTCCGTAATCTTATATTTAGGTATAAAGCCGATTTTGTTGTATATACGCATTTAGCAATCGATATCGATATGCTTCAAATCATTAGTTTAACATATTTAAGTTAAAAAAACCTTCTTTAACGAACGGAAGTTGGCTTAAAGCCATGGCGGCATAACGGCAGTGCATGTAGAAGAATTCCGTAATCTTATGTTAGGTATAAAGTCGATTTTCTTGTATATACACATTTAGCTATCGATATCGAAATGCTTCAAATCATTCGTTTAACATATTTAAGTTAGTTAACCTTCTTTACCGTAATGAAAGTGATATAGAGCCATGGCGGCATAACAACAGTGCATTTAGAAGAATTCCGTAATCTTATATTTAGGTATAAAGTCGATTTTCTTGTATATACACATTTAGCTACCGATATCGAAATGCTTCAAATCATTCGTTTAACATATTTAAGTTAGTTAACCTTCTTTACCGTAATGAAAGTGATATAGAGCCATGGCGGCATAACAACAGTGCATTTAGAAGAATTCCGTAATCTTATATTTAGGTATAAAGCCGATTTTGTTGTATATACGCATTTAGCAATCGATATCGAAATTCTTCAAATCATTAGTTTAACATATTTAAGTTAATTAACCTTCTTTACCGTAATGAAAGTGATATAGAGCGATGGCGGCATAACGACAGTGCATTTAGAAGAATTTCGTAATCTTATATTTAGGTATAAAGCCGATTTTTTTGTATATACGCATTTAGCAATCGATATTGGAATGCTTCAAATCATTAGTTTAACATATTTAAGTTAATTAACCTTATTTAACGTATTGAAGTTCACGTAAAGCCATGGCAGCATAACGATAATACATTTGGAAGAATTCCGTAGTCTTATATTTATGTATAAAGTTGATTTTCTTGTATATACACATTTAGCTATCGATATTGAAATGCTTTAAATCATTCGTTTAACATATTTAAGTTCGTTAACCTTCTTTAACGTAATGAGGGTGATATAAAGCCATGGCGGCATAACGGCAGTTCATTTAGAAGAATTCCGTAATCTTATATTAGGTATAAAGTCGAGTTTCTTGTATATACACATTTAACTATCGATATCGAAATGCTTCAAATCATTCGTTTAACATATTTAAGTTAATTAACCTTCTTTATCTTACTGAAGTTTACTAAAAGCCAAAACGGTATAACGACAGTGCATTCGGAAGAATTCCGTAATCTTATATTTAGGTATAAAGCCGATTTTGTTGTATATACGCATTTAGCAATCGATATCGAAATGCTTCAAATCATTAGATTAACATATTTAAGTTAATTAACCTTCTTTAACGTATTGAAGTTGATGTAAAGCCATGGCAGCATAACGACAATACATTTTAAGAATTCCATAGTCTTATATTTTTGTATAAAGTAATTTTCTTGTATATACACATTTAGCAGTCGATATCAAAATGCTTCAAATGATTAGTTAAACATTTTTTAGTTAATTAACTTCTTTAACTAACTGAAGTTAACAAAAAGGGCATGGCGGGATAACGGCAGTGCATTTGGAAGATTTCCGTTATCCTATGTTTAGGTATAAAGTCAAGTTTCTTGTAGTAGCACATTTAGCAATCGATATCGAAATGGTTAAAATCATTAGTTTACCATATTTAAGTTAATAAACCTTCTTTAACGAACGGAAGTTGGCTTAAAGCCATGGCGGCATAACGGCAGTGCATGTAGAAGAATTCCGCAATCGTATATTAGGTATAAAGTCGATTTTCTTGTATGTACACATTTAGCTATCGATATCGAAATGCTTCAAATAATTCGTTTAACATATTTAAGTTCGTTAACCTTCTTTACCGTAATGAAAGTGATATAGAGCGATGGCGGCATAACAACAGTGCATTTAGAAGAATTCCGTAAACTTATATTTAGGTATAATGTCGATTTTGTTGTATATACACATTTAGCTATCGATATCGAAATGCTTCAAATCATAAGTTTAACATATTAAGTTAAAAACATTTTTTAGCATACTGAAGTCTACATAAACCCTTTAACGGTATAACGGCAGTGCATTTAGAAGAATTCC
Organism: Bactrocera correcta; assembly: GCA_027475135.1. Lineage (NCBI taxonomy): Eukaryota > Metazoa > Arthropoda > Insecta > Diptera > Tephritidae > Bactrocera > Bactrocera correcta. Next base: position 13,907,323 of record CM050324.1, read on the forward strand.
GTAATGTTATAATTTTATATTTAGGGATAAAGTCGATTTTCTTGTATATACACATTTCGCAATCGATATCGAAATGCTTCAGATAACTGGTTTAACATATTTAAGTTAATAAACCTCCTTTAGCGAACTGAAGATGACGTAAAGCCATAATTCCATAGTCTTATATTTAGGCATAAAGTCGATTTTCTTGTATATACACATTTAGCAATCGATATCGAAATGCTTCAAATCATTAGTTTAACATATTTGAGTTAATTAACCTTCTTTAACGAACGGGAGTTGGCTTAAAGCCATGGCGGCATAACGGCAGTGCATTTAGAAGAATTCCGTAATCTTATATTAGGTATAAAGTCGATTTTCTTGTATATACACATTTAACTATCGACATCGAAATGCTTTAAATCATTAGTTTAACATATTTAAGTTAATTAACCTTCTTTATCTTACTGAAGTTTACATAAACCCAAAAACGGTATAACGGCAGTGCATTTGGAAGAATTCCGTAATCTTATATTTAGGTAAAAAGTCGATTTTCTTGTATATACACATTTAGCTATCGATATCGAAATGCTTCAAATCATTCGTTTAAAATATTTAAGTTAGTTAACCTTCTTTAACGTAATGAAGGTGTTATAAAGCCATGGCGGCATAAGGGCAGTGCATTTAGAAGAATTCCGTAATCTTATATTTAGGTATAAACCCGATTTTGTTGTATATACGCATTTAGCAATCGATATCGATATGCTTCAAATCATTAGTTTAACATATTTAAGTTAATAAACCTTCTTTAACGAACGGAAGTTGGCTTAAAGCCATGGCGGCATAACGGCAGTGCATGTAGAAGAATTCCGTAATCTTATGTTAGGTATAAAGTCGATTTTCTTGTATATACACATTTAGCTATCGATATCGAAATGCTTCAAATCATTCGTTTAACATATTTAAGTTAGTTAACCTTCTTTACCGTAATGAAAGTGATATAGAGCCATGGCGGCATAACAACAGTGCATTTAGAAGAATTCCGTAATCTTATATTTAGGTATAAAGTCGATTTTCTTGTATATACACATTTAGCTACCGATATCGAAATGCTTCAAATCATTCGTTTAACATATTTAAGTTAGTTAACCTTCTTTACCGTAATGAAAGTGATATAGAGCCATGGCGGCATAACAACAGTGCATTTAGAAGAATTCCGTAATCTTATATTTAGGTATAAAGCCGATTTTGTTGTATATACGCATTTAGCAATCGATATCGAAATTCTTCAAATCATTAGTTTAACATATTTAAGTTAATTAACCTTCTTTACCGTAATGAAAGTGATATAGAGCGATGGCGGCATAACGACAGTGCATTTAGAAGAATTTCGTAACTTATATTTAGGTATAAAGCCGATTTTTTTGTATATACGCATTTAGCAATCGATTTTGGAATGCTTCAAATCATTAGTTTAACATATTTAAGTTAATTAACCTTATTTAACGTATTGAAGTTCACGTAAAGCCATGGCACATAACGAT
>CM050324.1:13909845-13927845 GCA_027475135.1 Bactrocera correcta
AAGATAAAGAGGGTTAATTAACTTAAATATGTTAAATGAATGATTTGAAGCATTTCGATATCGATTGCTAAATGAGTATATACAAGAAAATCGACTTTATACCTAAATATAAGATTACGGAATTCTCCTAAATGCACTGCCGTTATACCGTTAAGGCTTTGTGTAGACTTCAGTAAGCCTAAAAAAAGTTATTAACTTAAATATGTTAAACTAATGATTTGAAGCATTTCGATATCGATTGCTAAATGAGTATATACAAGAAAATCGACTTTATACGTAAATATAAGATTACGGGATTATTCTAAATGCACTGCCGTTATGCCGCCATGGATTTATGCCAACTTCAGTTCGTTAAAGAAGGTTTATTAACCTAAATATGTTAAACTAATGATTTGAAGCATGTCGATATCGATAGCTAAATGAGTAAATACAAAAAAATCGACTTTATGCCTAAATATAAGATAACGGAATTCTCCTAAATGCACTGCCGTTATACCGTTAAGGCTTTTGTAGACTTTAGTAAGATAAAAAGGGTTAATTAACTTAAATATGTTAAACTAATGATTTGAAGCATTTCGATATCGATTGCTAAAAGAGTATATACAAGAAAATCGACTTTACACCTAAATATAAGATTACGGAATTCTCCTAAATGCAATGCCGTTATACCGTTAAGGCTTTGTGTAGACTTCAGTAAGCCAAAAAAAATTTATTAACTTAAATATGTTAAACTAATGATTTGAAGCATTTCGATATCGATTGCTAAATGAGTATATACAAGAAAATTGACTTTATACGTAAATATAAGATTACGGGATTATTCTAAATGCACTGCCGTTATGCCGCCATGGATTTATGCCAACTTCAGTTCGTTAAAGAAGGTTTATTAACCTAAATATGTTAAACTAATGATTTGAAGCATTTCGATATCGATTGCTAAAAGAGTATATACAAGAAAATCGACTTCATACCTAAATATAAGATTACGTAATTCTTCTTAATACTTTGCCGTTATGCCGTTAAGGCGTTTGTAGACTTCAGTAAGATAAAGAGGGTTAATTAACTTAAATATGTTGAACTAATGATTTGAAGCATTTCGATATCGATTGCTTAAAGAGTATATACAAGAAAATCGACTTTACACCTAAATATAAGATTACGGAATTCTCCTAAATGCAATGCCGTTATACCGTTAAGGCTTTGTGTAGACTTCAGTAAGCCAAAAAAAAATTTATTAACTTAAATATGTTAAACTAATGATTTGAAGCATTTCGATATCGATTGCTTATTGTGTAAATTTGAGAAAATCGACTTTATACCTAAATATAAGATTACGGAATTATTCTAAATGCACTGCCGTTATGACGCCATGGATTTATGCCAACTTCCGTTCGTTGAAAAAGGTTTATTAACTTAAATATGTTAAACTAATGATTTGAAGCATTTTGATATCGATTGCTAAATGAGTATATACAAGAAAATCGACTTTACACCTAAATAGAAGATTACGGAATTCTCCTAAATGCACTGCCGTTATACCGTTAAGGCTTTTGTAGACTTTAGTAAGATAAAGAGGGTAAATTAACTTAAATATGTTAAACTAATGATTGGAAGCATTTCGATATCGATTGCTAAATATATATATAAAAGAAAATCGACTTTATACCTAAATATAAGATTACGGAATTCTCCTAAATGCACTGCCGTTATACCGTTAAAGCTTTGTGCAGACTTAAGTAAGTTAAAAAAAGTTTATTAACTTAAATATGTTAAACTAATGATTTGAAGCATTTCGATATCGATTGCTTATTGTGTAAATTTAAGAAAATCGACTTTATGCCTTAATATAAGATTACGGAATTCTTCTACATGCACCGCCGCTATGCCGCCATGGCTTTATGTTAACTTCAGTGCGTTAAAGAAGCTTTATTTTCTTAAATATGTTAAACTACTGATTTGAAGCATTTCGATATCGATTGCTAAATGAGTATATACAAGAAAATCGACTTTATATCTAAATATATGATAACAGAATTCTTCCAAATGCACTGCCGTTATGCCGCCATGGATTTATGCCAACTTCAGTTCGTTAAAGAAGGTTTATTAACTTAAATATGTTAAAGTAATGGTTTGAAGCATTTCGATGTCGATTGCTAAATTTGCATATAGAAGAAAATCGACTTTATACCTAAATATAAGATAACGGAGTTCTTCTCAATGCACTGCCGTTATGCATTTATGGCTTTATGTTAACTTCAGTTCGTTAAAGAAGGTTAATTAACTTAAATATTTTAATCAGTTATTTGAAGCATTTCGATATGGATTGCTAAATGCATATATACAAGAAAATCGACTTTATTTGTAGCATCTCGATATCGATTGCTAAATGTGTATATACAACAAAATCGACTTTATACCTAAACATAAGATTACGGAATTCTTCCAAACGCGCTGCCGTTATACCGTTATGGCATTATGTGAAGTTCAGTAAGATAAAGAAGGTTAATAAACTTAAATATGTTAAACTAATGATTTGAGGCATTTCGATATCGATTGCTAAATGTGTATATACAAGAAAATCGAATATATACCTAAATATAACATTACGGAATTCTTCTACATGCACCGCCGCTATGCCGCCATGGCTTTATGTTAACTTCAGTGCGTCAAAGAAGCTTTATTTTCTTAAATATGTTAAACTACTGATTTGAAGCATTTCGATATCGATTGCTAAATGAGTATATACAAGAAAATCGACTTTATATCTAAAAATATGATAACAGAATTCTTCCAAATGCACTGCCGTTATGCCGTTGAAGTTTTTGTAGACTTTAATAAGATAAAGAGGGTTAATTAAGTTAATTATGTTAAACTAATGATGTGAGGCATTTCGATATCGATTGCTAACGGGTGATTTTTTTGAGGTTAGGATTTTCATGCATTAGTATTTGACAGATTACGTGGGATTTCAGACATGGTGTCAAAGAGAAAGATGCTCAGTATGCTTTGACATTTCATCATGAATAGACTTACTAACGAGCAACGCTTGCAAATCATTGAATTTTATTACCAAAATCAGTGTTCGGTTCGAAATGTGTTTCGCGCTTTACGTCCGATTTATGGTCTACATAATCGACCAAGTGAGCAAACAATTAATGCGATTGTGACCAAGTTTCGCACTCAGTTTACTTTATTGGACACATGGAAGATTTTACGCAAAGATCTTGGTGTAAAACCGTATAAAATACAGCTCGTGCAAGAACTGAAGCCGAACGATCTGCCACAACGTCGAATTTTCAGTGAATGGGCCCTAGAAAAGTTGGCAGAAAATCCGCTTTTTTATCGACAAATTTTGTTCAGCGATGAGGCTCATTTCTGGTTGAATGGCTACGTAAATAAGCAAAATTGCCGCATTTGGGGTGAAGAGCAACCAGAAGCCGTTCAAGAACTGCCCATGCATCCCGAAAAATGCACTGTTTGGTGTGGTTTGTACGCTGGTGGAATCATTGGACCGTATTTTTTCAAAGATGCTGTTGGACGCAACGTTACGGTGAATGGCGATCGCTATCGTTCGATGCTAACAAACTTTTTGTTGCCAAAAATGGAAGAACTGAACTTGGTTGACATGTGGTTTCAACAAGATGGCGCTACATGCCACACAGCTCGCGATTCTATTGCCATTTTGAGGGAAAACTTCGGACAACAATTCATCTCAAGAAATGGACCCGTAAGTTGGCCACCAAGATCATGCGATTTAACGCCTTTAGACTATTTTTTGTGGGGCTACGTCAAGTCTAAAGTCTACAGAAATAAGCCAGCAACTATTCCAGCTTTGGAAGACAACATTTCCGCAGAAATTCGGGCTATTCCGGCCGAAATGCTCGAAAAAGTTGCCCAAAATTGGACTTTCCGAATGGACCACCTAAGACGCAGCCGCGGTCAACATTTAAATGAAATTATCTTCAAAAAGTAAATGTCATGAACCAATCTAACGTTTCAAATAAAGAACCGATGAGATTTTGCAAATTTTATGCGTTTTTTTTTTAAAAAAAGTTATCAAGCTCTTAAAAAATCACCCTATAGATATGTATATACAAGAAAATCGACTTTATGCCTAAATATAAGATTTCGGAATTCTTCCAAATGTACTGTCGTTATGCCACCTTGGCTTTATATCACCTTCAATACGTTAAGAAGATTAATTAACTTAAATATGTTAAACTAATGGCTTGAAGCATTTCGATGTCGAAAGCTAAATTTGTATATAGAAGAAAATCGACTTTATACCTAAATATAAAATTACGGAGTTCTTGTTAATGCACTGCCGTTATGCCTCCATGGCTTTGTGCCAACTTCAGTTCGTTAAAGGAGGTTTATTAACTTAAATATGTTAAAGTAATGATCTGAATCATTTCGATATCGATTGCTAAATGTGTATATACAACAAAATCGGCTTTATACCTAAATATCTGATAACGGAATTCTTCTAAATGCACTGCCGTTATGCCGCCATGGCTTTATGTTAACTTCAGTGCGTTAAAGAAGGTTTATTAACTTAAATATGTTAAACTAATGATTTGAAGCATTTCGATATCGATTGCTTAATGTGTATATACAAGAAAATCGAATACATACCTAAATATAAGATTATGGAATTCTTCTACATGCACCGCCGCTATGCCGCCATGGCTTTATGTTAACTTCAGTGCGTTAAAGAAGCTTTATTTTCTTAAATATGTTAAACTACTGATTTGAAGCATTTCGATATCGATTGCTAAATGAGTATATACAAGAAAATCGACTTTATATCTAAATATATGATAACGGAATTCTTCCAAATGCACTGCCGTTATGCCGTTGAAGTTTTTGTAGACTTTAATAAGATAAAGAGGGTTAATTAACTTAATTATGTTAAACTAATGATTTGAGGCATTTCGATATCGATTGCTAGATATGTATATACAAGAAAATCGACTTTATGCCTAAATATAAGATTTCGCAATTCTTCCAAATGTACTGTCGCTATGCCACCATGGCTTTATGTCACCTTCAATACGTTATGAAGATTAATTAACTTAAATATGTTAAATTAATGGCTTGAAGCATTTCGATGTCGATTGCTAAATTTGTATATAGAAGAAAATCGACTTTAAACCTAAATATAAGATAACGGAGATCTTTTCAATGCACTGCCGTTATGCATTTATGGCTTTATGTTAACTTCAGTTCGTTAAAGAAGGTTTATTAACTTAAATATTTTAACCAGTTATTTGAAGCATTTCGATATGGATTGCTAAATGTATATATACAAGAAAATCGACTTTATACCTAAATATAAGATAACGGAATTCTTCTAAATGCACTGCCGTTATGCCGCCGTGGCTTTATGCCAACTTCAGTTCGTTAAAGAAGGTTTATTAACTTAACCATGTTATACTAATGATTTGAAGCATTTCGATATCGATTGCTTAATGCATATGTATATACAAGAAAATCGACTTTACTGAAGTCTACACAAAGCTTAACGGTATAACGGCAGTGCATTTAGGAGAATTCCGTAATCATATATTTAGGTATAAAGTCGATTTTCTTGTATATATGCATTTAGCAATCCATATCGAAATGCTTCAAATAACTGATTAAAATATTTAAGTTAATTAACCTTCTTTAACGAACTGAAGTTAACATAAAGCCATAAATGCATAACGGCAGTGCATTGAGAAGAACTCCGTTATCTTATATTTAGGTATAAAGTCGATTTTCTTCTATATGCAAATTTAGCAATCGACATCGAAATGCTTCAAACCATTACTTTAACATATTTAAGTTAATAAACCTTCTTTAACGAACTGAAGTTGCATAAACCATGGCATAACGGCAGTGCATTTAGAAAATTCCGTAATCTTATATTTGGGTATAAAGTCGATTTTCTTGTATATACTATTTAGCAATCGATATCGAAATGCTTCAAATCATTATTTAACATATTTAAGTTAATAAACCTTCTTTAACGAACTGAAGTTGGCATAAATCCATGGCGGCATAACGGCAGTGCATTTGGAAGAATTCGTTATCTTATATTTAGGTATAAAGTCGATTTTCTTGTATATACTTATATAGCAATCGATATCGAAATGCTTCAAATCAGTAGTTTAACATATTTAAGAAAATAAAGCTTCTTTAACGCACTGAAGTTAACATAAAGCCATGGCGGCATAGCGGCGGTGCATGTAGAAGAATTCCGTAATCATATATTTAGGTATAAAGTCGATTTTCTTGTATATACTCATTTAGCAATCGATATCGAAATGCTTCAAATCATTAGTTTAACATATTTAAGTTAATAAACTTCTTTAACGACTGAAGTTAACATAAAGCCATAACGGCATAACGGCAGTGCATTTAGAAGAATTCCGTAATCTTATATTTAGGTATAAAGTCGATTTTCTTATTATAAATATTTAGCAATCGATATCGAAATGCTTCAAATCATTAGTTTAACATATTTAAGTTAATAAACCTTCTTTAACTTACTTAAGTCTGCAAAAGCCTTAACGGTATAACGGCAGTGCATTTAGGAGAATTCCGTAATCTTATATTTAGGTATAAAGTCGATTTTCTTGTATATACTATTTAGCAATCGATATCGAAATGCTTCAAATCATTAGTTTAACATATTTAAGTTAATTAACCTTTTTCAACGAACGGAAGTTGGCATAAATCCATGGCGGTCATAACGGCAGTGCATTTAGAAGAATTCCGTAATCTTATATTTAGGTATAAAGTCGATTTTCTTGTATATACTCATTAAGCAATCGATATCGAAATGCTTCAAATCATTAGTTTAACATATTTAAGTTAATAAATCTTTTTAACGACTGAAGTTACATAAAGCCATGGCGGTCATAACGGCAGTGCATTTAGAATAATCCCGTAATCTTATATTTACGTATAAAGTCGATTTTCTTGTATATACTCATTTAGCAATCGATATCGAAATGCTTCAAATCATTAGTTTAACATATTTAAGTTAATCAACTTTTTTTAGCTTACTGAAGTCTACACAAAGCCTTAACGGTATAACGGCAGTGCATTTTGGAGAATTCCGTAATCTTATATTTAGGTATAAAGCCGATTTTGTTGTATATACGCATTTAGCAATCGATATAGAAATGCTTCAAATCATTAGTTTTACATGTTTAAGTTAATTAACCTTTTTAACGAACTGAAGTTTGCATAAATCCATGGCGGCATAACGGCCGTGCATTTAGAATAATTCCGTAATCTTATATTTAGGTATAATGTCGATTTTCTTGTATATACGCATTTAGCAATCGATATCGAAATGCTTCAAATCATTAGTTTAACATATTTAAGTTAATCAACTTTTTTTAGCTTACTGAAGTCTACACAAAGCCTTAACGGTATAACGGCAGTGCATTTAGGAGAATTCCGTAATCTTATATTTAGGTGTAAAGTCGATTTTCTTGTATATACTATTTTAGCAATCGATATCAAAATGCTTCAAATCATTAGTTATACATATTTAGGTTAATAAACCTTCTTTAACGAACTGAAGTTGGCATAAATCCATGGCGGCATAACGGCAGTGCATTTAGAATAATCCCGTTATCTTATATTTACGTATAAAGTCGATTTTCTTGTATATACTCATTTAGCAATCGATATCGAAATGCTTCAAATTTTTAGTTTAACATATTTAAGTTAATAAATTTTTTTTGGCTTACTGAAGTCTACACAAAGCCTTAGCGGTATAACGGCTTTGCATTTAGGAGAATTCCGTTATCTTATATTTAGGTGTAAAGTCGATTTTCTTGTATATACTCTTTTAGCAATCGATATCGAAATGCTTCAAATCATTCATTTAACATATTTAAGTTAATTAACCCTCTTTATCTTACTAAAGTCTACAAAAGCCTTAACGGTATAACGGCAGTGCATTTAGGAGAACTCCGTTATCTTATATTTAGGCATAAAGTCGATTTTCTTGTATTTACTCATTTAGCTATCGATATCGACATGCTTCAAATCACTAGTTTAACATATTTAGGTTAATAAACCTTCTTTAACGAACTGAAGTTGGCATAAATCCATGGCGGCATAACGGCAGTGCATTTAGAATAATCCCGTAATCTTATATTTACGTATAAAGTCGATTTTCTTGTATATACTCATTTAGCAATCGATATCGAAATGCTTCAAATCATTAGTTTAACATATTTAGGTTAATAAACCTCCTTTAACGAACTGAAGTTTGCATAAATCCATGGCGGCATAACGGCAGTGCATTTAGAATAATCCCGTTATCTTATATTTACGTATAAAGTCGATTTTCTTGTATATACTCATTTAGCAATCGATATCGAAATGCTTCAAATTATTAGTTTAACATATTTAAGTTAATAAATTTTTTTTGGCTTACTGAAGTCTACAAAAGCCTTAACGGCATAACGGCAGTGCATTTGGAAGAATTCCGTAATCTTATATTTAGGTATAAAGTTGTTTAGGCCAGCGCCTAATTTCTTTTTACCACCCCCTAGTGAGTATATAACAAACCATTGCCAGTTAGCTGTTAATAGTTTTCACTCAACTGTTAATAGCTTTCACTCAACTGGCAATGGTTTCGTTGAAAACTCCCACTTAGCAAGCGATTCTGCTAGTGAGGCTAAAGTACTTTTTTCTAGAGAGCGATTCGGAGAAGACGTCGTCCACCGGCCACCACAACCAGCATCACCATAAATGTAAGTAATTTTTGGTAATTATCAATTAATAAAATAAAAATCTTAAACATTTCAATTTGTTATATGAAACACAAACGTTGTGGTTTTATTCACTAAATACTCTTCTGTTTTCCCGTTTGTTTTCATATTCTCAACGATCGGCGCATCGTCCATAAATTGACTCGCCGACCGTTCGAGATATATTCATGGTCCTTCGAGCCGGATTAAAACAAATATATTTTTCAAACAAGTTTTTGGCACTGCACACCAACGGACAATTAACACCGATTCTTGTTGTACAAATACAAACGAGGCGCTGCACACCAACGGACAATTAACACCGATTCTTGTTTCACTTCCCAGCAACGTAGGCAAACCAGGTACGTGATTGATTTAATATCACTGGGTTACAAATCGTTTTAAAAGAAAAAAATAAAATAAAAATAGTTGGTTTTAATCGCATTTATTGGTGACAAATCGTTTATAAAAGTGACAAAGTGACTAGTGTTTTTAGTGTTTCAGTGGAATAATTACAAAAGCAAAATCATCCGTAAGTGTACGGTTACGTTTACCGGATTTTGTGCGGTAATATTTTTTCTCGTATATATATATTTTTTTTTTCTCTCATATACATATCACTTGCGGCACTACTTTTTTGATTTTTATCATCTTTTCGATTTTGTGCGGTAATACTTTTTCACATATTTTCACATATCACTTACGGCACTGATTTTCTTTTGATTCTTTCTCTATTTGTTGAAGAAATTTCTGTTTTTGTTTCTTTTTTTCACTGAGACACTGCACTTTTTTCACCTTTAAACACTTTTATTTAACAAATTGATTTTCGTCGGCGTATCTTGGGTGGCGAGCCATATAAAGTGGCATCTTTATACATACGCACGTACGACTACACATACATTTTCTCGTTTTTTGTTGGCAGTGGTGTGCTGCAACTCATATATATATTAAATAAAGTACCAAAGCCAGATATACTGCGATATCGGCTACTATAGTTAAAAATTTTGTTTGCTAAAATATATCGAATAAACTAAATATTATTGACCAGCCAGATATATTGCGATATCGGCTAAAACAGTCAAAAAATTTTCTTTTTTCTATTTTCTTGTTTGGTTGGCAGTGGTGTGCTGCAAATAAAGATTTACAATAGTGGGGAATTATTTCCAAAACGATTCCCATATTCTTTAGATCAAAGTCTGCTCAGTCTTGAGTATTACTCTATTCCTTTAAATTTAAATTTGAATTTTCAATTCTTCTTGTCACTTATATCGAAACCATGGAAGCTTTCATGCGCTTAGTAGACTACGTTGTCGAATACGAGTCTGAATTCAGTGCTGCATCAAAGGACATCTCGAAGAACGCTCTTGTGATGCAACAAGACGAGCTGAGAGAGATGTGGTGCAAAGCAAAAGCTGCCCATGACGACCTCAACAGCAAAGGGGACATGTCCTCAAAGGACTATGCCCTTATTAAAAAAAAATTCAAGCTAGGTGGGCAATGCTACATACGTTGCATGGGGGCAATGAAGGATATGTCTGAGATCCTCTCAACCCCCAAAGACACCGAAAAATCTGTTGAGGTAGACAGTAACCACTCCCTTCCGCCTTGCGATACGGATGTTTTCAAAGGGGACTACCTTTCATGGCCAACATTCCGGGATATGTTCACGGCCGTATACATCAAAAGCACGCGCCTGTCACCTGTTGAGAAATTATACCATCTCAAAAAAAAGACACAAGGGGAGGCGAAGGCTATTGTATCAAAATGCCCGCTAACAAATGATGGCTTTGCAATGGCGTGGAAGGGATTGACTGATATGTACGAGAATGAGCGAATTCTTGTCGAAACCCAAGTCGACATACTGCTCGACTTACCGTCAATCGACAAGGAGTGCTCAAGCTCGATAAAGTGGCTACAGCGGGAGATCAACAGCTGCATCTCCTGCCTGACAGCCAATAAAGTGGACATTGGGAACTGGGACCCAATCATAATCCGCATTTGTTCTAAGAGACTGCCACAGGCAACATTGGCCCTATGGGAACAGTCTGTAAAGAACAAGACCAAGACGTCGAAGTGGGAGGAATTGGACAACTTCCTCACGGATAGATACCGTGATTTGGAGGCAATAGAACGTGCCAAGAAATCGTCCAATTCCGTAAAGCCTGTCAGTGCACCCACACAGAATAAATACAACAATAGCCATCAGAACAGACTCGGCGCCTTCCAAGTAAGCGTTGAGAAATCAACATGTCTGATGTGCAAAAGTGCAGATCACAAATTAAGATCTTGCCCCATGTTTCTTAACATGGCACCAGCGGACAGGATCAAGTTCGCTAAGCACAACAATCGCTGCATCAATTGCCTCGGCTTTGGGCATTTAGTGTCGCAATGCACCAGTGCATTCAACTGCAGCACGTGCCACGCCAGGCATCACACACTCCTACATTTGAGGACAGTGCAGCCTAGCAGCCAAAGAGGCTCATCTACGCCATCGGACGAGATTCCGTCTACGTCCAGGCAAGCGCAGCAGAAGCGCAACTTCAACAAGACGAAAGGCAAGCCAACGACTCAAGTACAGTCGTGCTTCGCTAACAGCGACAGAGGTGTCTTGTTAGGAACGGCACAAATAAATATAAATTACAGCGGCGTTACCTATGCTGCAAGAGCACTCATCGACTCCGGGTCAGAGTGCTCTTTCATCACAGAAAGGCTGAAGCGTAGAATCAACTTGCCAGTGAGGAAGATAAATGCCCAGGTGTCCGGCATCAACAACACCGTATCTGCGCAAGTGAAGGAAGCATGTAGTGTCGAGTTGCGGTCACCAATTGACCCACTTGTATCAATCACAACGAACATGATGGTTCTGCCGAAATTAACGGGAAACTTGCCGACTTGCCATATTAGCGCACTAACTCGGCAGGCTTTCCCAGATCTCACGTTGGCGGATAAGAGGTTCTTCGTCAATGAACCCGTGGACGTCATACTCGGTGGTGACGTCTATCCCCAGATTATGCTGGATGGTATACGCAAGAACGTGCTGGGATCACAGTTCGACGATGTGTCCATTCATGCATTCTGCGATGCGTCAGAGAAAGCATACGCAGCAATTGTCTACCTGCGCGTAAAGACAAGCAACGGAGTTTTCGTCAGCCTACTATTGGCAAAAACCAGAGTAGCGCCTGTCAAAACTGTATCTTTACCACGCCTGGAACTGTGCGGCGCCGTATTACTGGCCGAAACAGTTGAATCTGTCGTCAGCAACCTGGAGCTGACTCATCTTAACCTTAAACTATGGACGGATTCGACCATCGTCCTCGCATGGATTCGCAAGCCACCATGTTCATGGTCAACGTTTGTATCCCATCGAGTGACAAAAATAATAGAAAAGGTCGGCAACGCAAATTGGAATCATGTCGATTCAGGATCTAACCCTGCAGACTTAAGCCAGTCGGGGACTTATGGCACAGGATTTGGTGGAAAACACCTTGTGGTGGCAGGGACCTTCTTGGCTGCAAAAAGATCAATGCAAATGGCCATTACAACAAAACGACTACGAGACGACAATAGAGGAAAAACAGGTACGTGTACATGCTTGTACAACTATAGAGGGGAATTCTAACGACATTCTTGACCGTTTTTCTAGTTTGCCGAGAGCTTTGAGAGTGTTATTATACGTTATGAGATTCTCTCAAAGAACTCATCCAAACACAAAGGCTTCTTTTCAACAAAAGTCTTGCTTAATTTCATCCGAAGAAATTAAAGCAACGACAAGACGTTTGATAATAAATACGCAGAAGCAGAAATATGGTCAAGAGTATGGTTGTTTGAAATCCGCTAAGCCCATCGATGCAAAAAGTGAAATCCTCTCTCTTAATCCATTCCTCGATAAAGATGAAGTGATGAGAACTGGTGGCCGTCTCAGTGCGTCTCTCGATTTGTCATACAATGAGCGCCATCCAATTATCCTTCCATACAACTGCGTATTGTCTCGTCTAATAATCCAGTTTATCCATCAAGTCTCTTTGCATGGAGAAAATCAGCTGATGTTACGGCTATCGCGAGCTCAGTATTGGATTCCAAGGGTGAAAAACTTGATTCGATCCATTATCCACAACTGCAAGACGTGCACGATCTTCAAAAAACGCGCTCAGACGCAACTTATGGGTGCACTTCCGTCCGAACGATCCACATTTTCACGCGCTTTTACGAATACGGGGGTAGATTTCGCGGGTCCGTTCGAAATAAAAAGCTACCGTGGAAGAGGATGCCGTGTATCCAAAGGGTATGTCTGTCTGTTTGTCTGTTTTACAACAAGGGCCATCCACCTGGAGGCCACTACCGATTTATCAACACAGTCATTTTTAGCAGCTCTCTCTAGATTCGTTTCTAGAAGAGGTTGCCCTAAGAATATTTATTCTGACAATGGTACAAACTTCGTTGGAGCATCGAGATCCCTAAGGTCCGAACTTAAAGCCTTCATAGCCGATGCTCGCAACAATGCTATCTCAAGGTATAGCCACCAAGCTCTTACATGGCATTTCATACCTGCTGCAGCTCCTCATATGGGCGGACTTTGGGAAGCAGGTGTGAAAAGCTTCAAGAGTCACTTTCGGAAGGTTGCGTCTGGGCACAAATACACTCTTGAAGAGTTTAACACACTCTTATGCCGAATTGAGTCTTGCCTTAATTCGCGACCATTAAGCCCAGCCTCAAACGAATCTACCGATTTGGAGCCACTTACTCCAGGACATTTTTTGGTCGGCGGACATCTGATGGCCCCACCAGAACCGGATATAAATGAAAGCAGTGCCTCTATCGTAAATAGATGGCAAAAACTTAAGGCACTACATCAATCCTTCTGCAAAAGGTGGAAAACCGAATACCTGAATGAAATGCAGAAGCGCATTAAGTGGTAACATTCCAAAACAAATTTAAAGACAGGTGACCTTGTCGTCATCAAGGAAGACAATTTGTCACCGAACGAGATGAGATTGGGTAGGATTGTCAATATACACCCAGGTGCTGATACCCGAGTACGAGTAGTTGACATTATCACTGAAAAAGGCCAAGTTACAAGACCGCTTGCCAAATTGGTCTTACTACCACCCTACGAGGAGAAGAAGGTGGATGCACACCCTACTCCACGCAACAGTTCCCTAGCCACATTGGAAGCCTAGCTTTCCGATATACTTACTACTATCCAAACAGAAAAAAAAAAAAAAAGTTAACTTCGGGTTCACCGGAGCTAATATACCCTTCATAGGCGTATTTCTTTTAGGTACTACGTGTTCAGTTTGTATTGAAGCCATACGCCTATTTTTGCGGAGAATATGTTATCACCTAAAGCAGTGATATATGTCAAATTTCTTGAAGATATGTTGTCAAATGTGAAAGTTTTCCATACAAGAACTTGATTCCGATCGTTCAGTTTGTATGGCAGCTATATGTTATGTCCGTTATCAGTCGTTCCGACAAATGAGCAGCTTCTTAAAGAGAAAATGACGTTCGCAAAATTTTAAAATGATATGAAGAAAACTGAGGGACTATTTCGTATATATACAGACAGTCGGACATGGCTGGATCAACTCAGATCAACATACTGATCAATTATATCTATAACTTTTTCGCCTGTGCTGAAAATATCTGTACAAGCATTTTATTTGTGTTTCAAAAATTAACTTTGATGTAACACAGACATCACGTTCACTTTTAAATTGTTTCGTAGAAACTTTCTTTGTTTGATTACATATGTTGTTTCCGATATTATTAATACTTGCTCTTGTGTTCAGCAACTGCAAGAGCGTAAATACGTATGTATGAGCATAAAAGTGCCAACATTACAATAAATGCGTCGACACCATTCAAAAAAATTTTTTTTAATTCAACAACATTACACAGATACATTTCATTGTATTACGAATAAGTGTCTTACCTTCCTGCGAAATTGTGTGATCCGTCTTTCATCCTCACTCTCTGATGATGAGATTCCATCTCCTATTTCCAGTATATATTGTGGATGCTTCCATTGCTTTGGCCGAGTCAATGCCCCGTTTCCAAACTCCATGTCCAACAAACTGTCCGGAGTTACTATCGGACGCCTGTGTAGGTTTGCTGGCCGATGCTACAGCCGTGGTTATAGAGTTAAATTTTTCATCATTTAATATTGGTTGATTGACTTGTGTTGGAGTCGTATTTTTGTCATTGTCTTGTGATGTTGCATTCTCATGCACTGAAATCAAAGAATTTGGTTGAGAGCAGCTGCCCAAAATTACAAACGATTCCTTACCGTCAGCCTTCCATCCCTTGAGCCATGGCGTGTCGGTGGATGCTTCCTTCCTTGTTTCCTCATGGCGGGCCTCACTATGTCGTGTTTCGGACGGGTCCTTCTTGTTGACGCCGACGATCAGTTGTTCCACTCCAAGGGTAAAAGCAGGGGGAGCATTCTCACAAGTCTGAAAAATAAAGGAAAATATTTAAATAAATATAGAAAAAAACATTGTTTTTAATTACTTACCATAACCTTCTTGACGGGCTCACGTCGTCACGTGATGCCATGCCGTCAGTTTTTTAATTCGCCTTAAAAAATTTTTTTACAACAGTGAATCTAAAACTGTTGTCTCTCAAACTATGAGGCATAACTCATGCTTATGGTTCTTAAATTCAATTTTTTTTTTGCAAATACCAATGCAATACAGCAGCATATGTATGCATTGCCCTTGAATTTACTGAGCAAGAAGCATTTTAGTGACAAGTAAGAATTGAAAATAATTATTAAACCAAATTGTGTTTAACATTTTCTTTGGTGGCAGGCCACTTTGTCGAAAACATACGACAAATAAAACAATAACGATAACATAAATTTGATACTAAAAGCAAAAATGTTTTTTTTATTTTAATTATTATTTGCTACACTATGGTAAGGTAAGGCAGTTCACACCACATAAGGTCGCCTACACACTATGGTAATGTAAGGCAGTTCACACCACATAAGGCCGCCTCCACACTATGCAATATATAATATAATTTATGCACTTTTTCTCGCCACCCAATCAGTTTTAGATGATATTCAAAACCAAACAACACAAAATCGTCAACAGATTAATTTCAGGAAGATGACTCGCTACAGTAGCTTGAAGAAGACCGCGGCGCTACACCCGAACCGGTACACGCTTTCGTGCACGCTGTGCAAGGGAAAGCATACATTGCGGCTCTGCTCGTCCTTCCGGGCCAAGACACCGGAGGAGCGCCTACGGGAAGCTCTCATAGGCAAATATTGTGTTAATTGCCTTGCGATAAACCACAGGTCAGCGAATTGCCCCAGCGAAGCACGGTGCCGGCGCTGCAACGAAAAGCACCACACAATGCTCCACATCGGGAAAAATACGCGTCGCCGCCCCACAGTGCCCCAAAACCTGTCGTGGAGCGAACAAATGAGCTCCGACGATGCTCTATCTATCTATGCGTCAGACGCTGGAACGGAGACTAGGCCTCTCCAACCAGCACCGGAGGGAGAATCATTGGAAACTGGAGCGGAAACACGGCCTTTCCGCCCATCACAGCGAGGGGAAACGGAAACCCGGACTTTCCGCCCCCTTCTGCGACATAAACGTCGCTCCCACCAACGCCGTCTGCACCGTCGCCAAGCGCACAACCCGGCAAGACTGGAGACCAGGTCTCTCCAGCTTCACCGGGCTAGCTCCTTTAGAGCCGGGCTAGCGGATCGAGCCAGCATAGCGACTCCTTCCTTGCTGCCAACGACAGCCATTCTACCGACGGCGGTGGTAAAGATTGAGGCAAGGGAACGTCTACACTTGGTCAGGGCTCTGATAGACGCATGCGCCCCTACGTCGCTAATTGCACACGACCTTGCAAGGGAACTCCAACTTGTGCAGACCCATATCGGTGGTCAACGCGGCTGCCTCGTAGTACTGCGAGGCAGACATGGGACAAACACCCGAATATCGACACATGTAAGGGTAATGAATGATTATATGCGCATCAGCCCGACCACTACGTTGGACTCGGCCATAGCAGCTCCATACGCTCACATGAAACTGGCGGATCCGAACTTCCACAAGTCATCGCCGATACGCTTGGTGCTCGGCGCGGATGTCTACTCACGCATTATGACCCAACAGGTCATGCCACTGACGTTTGGGCAGCTCCTCGCTCAGGGCTCCATATTCGGTTGGGTGCTTTCGGGTACGGCCCGTTACTAAGTTAAGTCATGGCTGTCGTTTTTATTCGTATTTTTAAAATAATTACAATAATAAATAAATGAATTTATAACATATTTTCTATATTTATACATTTTCTATTTAGCTACTAAGATTTTACATTTGTATATCGTTATGGTGGTCGATGAACATTTAATTTTTTTTTTTTTTTTGTTGCTCACCGCAAGGGGGCCGGTATGTTTAGGCCAGCGCCTAATTTCTTTTTACCACCCCCTAGTGAGTATATAACAAACCATTGCCAGTTAGCTGTTAATAGTTTTCACTGAACAGTTAATAGCTTTCACTCAACTGGCAATGGTTTCGTTGAAAACTCCCACTTAGCAAGCGATTCTGCTAGTGAGGCTAAAGTACTTTTTTCTAGAGAGCGATTCGGAGAAGACGTCGTCCACCGACCACCACAACCAGCATCACCATAAATGTAAGTAATTTTTGGTAATTATCAATTAATAAAATAAAAATCTTAAACATTTCAATTTGTTATATGAAACACAAACGTTGTGGTTTTATTCACTAAATACTCTTCTGTTTCCCGTTTTTTTTTCATATTCTCAACGATCGACGCATCGTCCATAAATTGACTCGTCGACCGTTCGAGATATATTCAAAAGTCGATTTTCGTGTATATACATATTTAGCAATCGATATCGAAATGCTTCAAATCATTAGTTTAACATATTTAAGTTAATTAACCCTCTTTATCTTACTAAAGTCTACAAAAGCCTTAACGGCATAACGGCAGTGCACTTGGAAGAATTCCGTAATCTTATATTTAGGTATAAAGTCGATTTTCTTGTATATACTCATTTGGCAATCGATATCGAAATGAATCAAATCATTAGTTTAACATATTAAAGTTAATTAACCTTCTTTAACGAACTGAAGTTGGCATAAATCCATGGCGGCATAACGGCCGTGCATTTAAAAAAATTCCGTAATCTTATATATAGGTATAATGTCGATTTTCTTGTATATACGCATTTAGCAATCGATATCTATGCTTCAAA